>JAYESA010000016.1:15028101-15253101 GCA_036927795.1 Iris macrosiphon
GCGATAGCTTCGCCAGCAGGTGTTTATGTTGTATTGTTTTGAAGTTCTAGTAAATGATGTGATGTATGGGAACGGCTATCTCATTTTGTATCCAAGTTGTAAGCCCCAGTGGCATCCTTCTCATTTTGGGTCAAGAGTCTGTAAATAGATGTTCATTATTAATAAAAAGAAAACTTTTCTATGCCTCAATGTGTATTATCTTATTTGCGTACTCTGTTGCATATATTCTAAAGATTATTACTATGCCTAGGCCTTGTGCACACGCGCCCTACGCGTGCACGGCATCACATAGTGGTATCATAGCAAAGCTTCAGATCCTTTGATCTCGAGTCGGAAAGTTTTCCTTGATGACCCTGTCCCGTCCGAGTTAACTCTTGAATCAATTGGTGCAAAATGAGATACGTTCTATACAGTGAGTCCGTAATACTCTATGAGACTGATATAAGTTACTTATTTTAGCAGGAATGGCTCGAACCCAAGCAACAGGCCAAGTTGATGCAAGTACTTCAGGCACTTCGGCTAGTTCTGAGAGCCAACGGCCTGCGCCCTCTGTCGATCCGGTTGAACGAATGATGCTGATGTTGGAAGCGCAACATAAGAGGGATGAGGCCCGACAAGACAAGTTCGAGAAAAATCTAGAAGCACGATTTGAGATCCAGCAGAAGTAGGTGGACGTTCTACAGCAAATTGTTCAGACCCTAGCTTCTAACCAATCCGCAACAACAATAGCGGAACCGGCGGAGCCAGCAACAGACGAAGTCATCGTGCCCCAAAATGCAAAGAAGAAGGATGTGACTGCCTTTGACTTTGTCGACTTCAAAAAGGTCTACAACACGTCCTTCCGAGGGATGGAGGATCTGGTCGTGGCATTAGATTGGTTGGCCGAGTTGGAAGATCACTTTAAGCTCCTAGAAGTACCTGATGACAAACGAATCGCCTGCGCCCAACTCCAGCTTCGGATGAACGCGCACGATTGGTGGGATGTTCACCGCAGATCGCTCTTGGCGGGTGATGACGATGAGACGATCCCTTGGTCCACCTTCCGTGGCGCATTCGAAGAAGAATTTATCCCCCCACCCATTCATCGTCAAAAAGAGAACGATTTCGTACGACTACAACAAGGAACGATGACGGTGAAGCAGTATGTCGCAGAATTCAACCGGTTGGCAAAGTTTGCTAGTTCTTATCTACCCAATGCAGCAAGCCGAGCCAGACGATTTGAAGGCGGCCTACGACCTTCCATCCACGCGTACGTAGTTCCTCCGCAGTATGAGACGATGAGGGAAGTCCTTAACCATGCCCTTGTCCTGGAGCCGCAATGTCCTTCCACTACCGGAGGCGTTGTGCAACATTCTAATCACAAGCGCCAAGGTAATACAGGAGGAAACAATGCTAACAAGCGACCGAATCATGGCGGCGGCCAGGGCAACAATCAGGGGGGGAACCAAGGGCAGCGCTGTGCAAAATACAACCGTACAGGGCACCAGGCGAGCGAATGTCGAAATCAGGGATGCTTCAACTGTGGTCGGCTGGGCCATTATGCTCGTGACTGTCTTGATCGCCCCAACCGAGTCCCTCAGCGCCGTACAGAACAGCAAAATCCAGTTCAGGGACCCCAAGCGAATCGGGCTGCGCAGCAACAAGAGCGTCGTCCGAACACTGGGGACCGGGTCTATGCCTTGACGAGGGACGAGGCACTTGCCTAGAACACCGCAGTGTCAGGTATGTTGCTATTCAATAATGTGCCTGCACGAGTGTTATTTGATTCAGGTGCTACGCACAGTTTCGTGTCATCAAACTTTGCTAGGGAACATAGATTCACTCAAACCCCGTTAGGCCTAAGGCTTAGCGTCAGTACTCCGTCAGGCACGAGCTTGCCTGCCGATTCAGTTTGTCGGGATGGCTTTATTTGCATCGGGGGGAGGAAATTGTCACTTGATGCGATAGTTCTGGACATAGGGGACTACGACATCATTCTGGGAATGGACTAGCTTGGCGCTTGTTCTGCTACTATCGATTGTGCGGAGAAGAAAGTCGTATTCCGTCTTTCTGGCAAGACCGAGTTTTGCTATTCGTACAGTCCACAGTCAGAAGCGTCATATGCCTGCATGGTGATATCAGCGATGTCTGCTCGACGGATGATTCACTCTGGCTGCATGGGGTACTTGGCTTCCGTTCGAGACACTCGGCAAGATTGCACAAATGTTGAGTCCATTCCCGTTATGGCAGATTTTCCTGATGTGTTCCCGGACGAGTTGCCCGGTATGCCGCCCGATCGAGAGACTAGGTTCACCATCGACACATTTCCAGGAACCCAACCAATTTCTAAACCTCCGTATCGAATGGCACCGGCAGAACTAAAAGAGTTGAAAATCCAGCTACAAGAATTACTTGATCGTAGGTATATTCGGCCTAGTGTCTCTCCTTGGGGTGCTCCAGTACTGTTCGCTAAGAAAAAGGATGGCTCGATGGGACTCTGCATCGACTATCGAGAATTAAACAAAGCAATGGTTCGAAACAAATACCCCCTTCCCCGGATAGATGATCTCTTTGATCAGTTATAAGCTGCCACCGTGTTCTCGAAAATCGTTCTCCATTCGGGTTACCATCAGCTCAAAATTAAGCCGGACGATGTACCGAAGTCAGCCTTTCGCACACGCTACGGCCATTATGAGTTTTTGGTAATGCCGTTCGGTTTGACCAATGCCCCCGCTGCCTTCATGGGTTTGATGAACCAAGTGTTCCGGCCATACCTCGATCGATTTGTAGTAGTATTTATTGATGATATCTTGGTGTATTCAAAGAATGGGGCGGAGCATGCAGAGCACTTGCGGACCGTGCTACAAACCCTTCGAGACAATAAGTTGTACGCGAAGCTGAGTAAGTGCAAATTTTGGCTGAGCAGTGTATCTTTCCTAGGGCACATCATTTCTGCGGGAGGCATTTCGGTCGATCCGAAGAAGGTAGAGGCCATTGTCGAGTGGAAACGACCTGCGTCCGTTAGTGAAATTCGAAGCTTTCTCGGGTTAGCGGGCTACTACAGACGGTTCGTAAAGGATTTTTCTAAACTCGCCTCGCCTCTGACTCGCCTCACATAGAAGGGAGTCGTGTTTGAGTGGTCCGCCGACTGCGAAACTGCATTTCGTGAGTTAAAATATCGCCTAACCTCTGCCCCGTTACTTGCATTACCGGACGAGACTTCGGGATTCCAAATCTTCAGTGACGCTTCAGGGCAGGGCTTAGGGTGTGTACTTATGCAGCGAGACAGAGTGATAGCCTATGCATCCAGACAGCTGAGAAAGCATGAAAAGAATTATCCCACACATGATCTGGAACTCGTAGCAATTGTGTTCGAGTTGAAATTGTGGCGGCATTACCTTTATGGAGTGCCTTGCCGAATCTATACCGACCACAAAAGTTTAAAGTACTTATTCACTCAAGCAGACCTGAACCTACAACAGCGGCGCTGGCTAGAATTGATAAAGGATTATGACTTGACGATAGACTACACCCCGGGCAAGGGAAATATGGTAGCAGATGCGTTGAGTCGGGTCTTTGCGGGATCTCTGTCCGTCGATCGCAGGTTATAAAGGGATTTAGAAGAAATGGGCATCGAAATCAGAATTCATTATCGTGGCGCGTGGGTTGCTCAGATGCAATTTGTACCCAATCTGATAGAGAGAGTCACATCTACTCAAAGAGCGATCCATTCCTCCAGAAAATGCGAGAGCAGGTCCAAGCGGGGAAGGCGAAAGACTTTGCAGTGGATGAGAATGGGGCATTACAAGTGAAAAGAAGGCTATGCGTCCCCAATGATTCGGAACTCAGAAAGGAAATCCTCACGGAAGTATATTACGCGGCCTATACTATCCATCCAGGGAGCACAAAAATGTATAAGAACCTTCGTACTGTCTTCTGGTGGCACGGCATGAAGAAAGAAGTAGCACTCTTTGTGTCGTAATGCATAACATGTCAGAGGGTGAAAGCAGAGCATCAGAGACCGGGCGGAGAAATGCAGAATCTTGCTATCCCGGAATGGAAGTGGGAGCACATCAGCATGGAACGACGCAATCTGGGTCATCGTCGACCGGTTAACCAAGTCTGCACACTTTTTAGCCATTAAAAGTACTTGGGGCGTCGATCGCCTTGCCCAGACCTACCTTGACGAGATAGTCCGGCTGCACGGAGTGCCAGTTTCCATAGTATCAGATCGGGATGGACGGTTCATTTCACGTTTCTGGACAAGCCTTCAGTCGTCGATGGAGACCAAGTTAAAATTCAGCTCAGCCTACCATCCTCAAACCGATGGCCAGACAGAACGGGTGAATCAGGTACTAGAAGATATGCTGCGCCTCTGCGTAATTGATTCAAAGTCAAGTTGGGACGTCAATCTGCCGCTAGCCGAATTTGCTTACAACAACAGTTATCAGTCTAGCATCCAGATGGCTCCGTATGAGGTGATGTATGGGCGGAAGTGTAGGTCACCGATCTGCTGGGATGAAGTTGGGGAGCGGCAAATCCTTTGGCCGAAACTGGTAGAACAAACAGTGAAGCAGGTTCGGCTGATTCGAGAACGGTTAAAAGTAGCACAGAGTCGGCAAAAGAGCTATGTCGACGTTCGTCGCCGCCCTCTTGAATTCCAAGAAGGGGACCATGTATTCTTAAAAGTTTCCCCATGCGTGGTGTGTCGAGATTCGGGATAAAAGGGAAGTTAAGTCCGCGATTTGTTGGCCCGTTTGAAATTCTTACACGAGTCACTTCAGTTGCTTATCAAATTGCTTTGCCGCCAGCCCTATCAGATGTGCACGATATCTTTCATGTGTCACAGCTAAGAAAATATGTGCACGATCTGAACCATGTGGTAGACTTGGGTCAGTTAGATCTACAGGCAGACTTGTCATATGCCGAAGAACCCGTACAGATCCTGGAACATAAGAAAAAGCAGTTACGGAATCGGGCAGTATCGTTAGTGCGCGTTCTGTAGCGGAACCACGCGGTCGAAGAATCGACGTGGGAAATTGAATCAGAGATGAGGGAAAGGTTTCCCTCATTATTTCTTAGCGGTAGGTTCTATTCCTAAGTTTCGGGACGAAACTTTCTTTTGGATGGTTATGATGTAATGCCCCATTCCCCCTATTCGGGGAGCGCGGCCAAGAAATACTTACGACCGTCTGAACGGGACAGATTGAATAAAGATCCTTTCCTCGTTATGGATTGGTTTCTTCGGATTCAGGTCCCATATTCAACGGATCGTGCCTCAAGGAAGGACTCGGCAGCAGAGTCGAGAGGGGCCTTTCCGTTGTGCTGGTTTCCTTGCCCGTTTTCGTGCCGCTTGGTTGCTTTCTTGTTGGTTTTATGACTTGCGTTTTCTTGAACGATTGTGATAGATTTCATTATTTTTGTTCTTAGGATCTCGTAATTTTATATCGAACCTCGGAGACCGAAGCAGGAGATATTGATCATCTGTTGGTGCGTGCAGGTGATCGGGTAGACGACGCACGAGCGGAGTATTAAAGTTCGTCCTTTCTCTCCTAGTTCTCCAACTTGTGAGTGGCTTATTTTCGATTAGCACCCTTCTACCAAGTCTTCACTCTAATAATAATTGACTCATGATGCATCTCGCTCCAACGATATCATAATAAGAATAAAACTGAGTCAAGAGTAAGATGAGTTAGACTTGAAAACACTTGAAATGCTTGTTACATAGAATGCTCAAACGATCTCATTGATGCGTGCTTGTCCGCTATGCATTTATATATTCATGCTTCAGTTGTAGCTAAAACTTATTCTATATAACTGTGCGAATATATTGTGCAAACTATATTGAGATGCAATCACTGAACAGGAAGACTACGCCAAATGCACTATGCTAAAGTAGATGTATACATTCTTATGGTTTGAATGCTTTATCTATTGACTTAGTATAATGCTTAATTCGGTCGGACAACTTGTGCACAAGGTTTAGTTCCTGCGAACGGCGCCTGGGGCACTGGGGCCGTTTCGTTCCGGAAGGAACTCGGATAGCTGCGCTAGCAAGACTAGCACGGGTAAGACGGGAGAGGCCTTGGAGCGGGGCTAGCTACCCGAGCTGCAAGGGTCACCGCTTACTGTAGCTATTATCCACGGTGGCAATGATATGCCATGACCCAATGTACATATAATTCTGTATTGCTTGCTTAACTAATGGTGTCTTCGTGGCAGGGAAGAATAATGGTAAGTTTTATGCAGACAGTCCAGACGGGAAGGTAAAAGTTACCTAACGGTAGCATGTTTGTTCTGTAAACCGCATATTCAATGCTTGCATGTAAATTGAACTAAGACAAGATAGAAAGACCACAATAATATTGCATGTTTCATATAAACAAACTTGGATTTGGTTAGTTGGGTTAGCTCGCCCTCACCAGTACTTTTCTTAGTACTGACCCTCGTTGCAGCAGGTTCCCTGAGCCCGAGCGACGCGGCGAGGAGCTGAAGCTTCTTCCATCTCCAACCAGTCCAGTACCCGACGCATTTTGCCCGTGACTTTTTGAAGCTTGTACATAGCACTTGGAGCAGGCGCAACCCTTATATGCGGCTCCGAGGTAAGGCGATAGCTTCGCCAGCAGGTATTTATGTTGTATTATTTTGAAGTTCTAGTAAAGGATGTGATGTATGGGAACGGCTATCTCATTTTGTATCCAAGTTGTAAGCCCCAGTGGCATCCTTCTCATTTTGGGTCAAGAGTCTATAAACAGATGTTCATTATTAATAAAAAGAAAACTTTTCTATGCCTCAATGTGTATTATCTTATTTTCGTACTCTGTTGCATATGTTCTAAAGATTATTACTATGCCTAGGCCTTGTGCACGTGCGCCCTACGCGTGCACGGCATCACGCCCGGGGTAAGATTATCGATTGGGCAAAATCGGGGCGTGACAACAGCAGTAGCAACATAAACAGCAACAGCAGCATCGAATTTAGCAACAGCAGCCGCAGCTGCAATATCAACAGCAGTGCAGCAACAACGACAGTAGCAGCTCAGCAACAACGACAGCAGCAGGAAACTATCGTGAAAGCAGCGGTATCAGCAGCGTATCCGCAGTTTCAGCGACGGTCAGCAAGGGTCTTTAGCGACAGTTCTGCAGTTTAGTATAGATATTATGTTTTTAATTATAATAGATATATATGTATATATATGGTATTAGTATATATGTATATATATTCCTAATTGATAATTATGTTTTATTATACTATATTTGTAATAGTTAGTTGTTAGTATATATTTTATGGGTAGTTAGCACTATATTATAGTCTTGACAATTACCTTGAGATACCAAGGTAAGTATCAAGGTATTTGGGGATACCCAAGGTATTGGGTTTGGGTATCAAGATTGAGGTTTAGTGTTGCGATACCAAGTTGGTTCGAAACCAAGGTATCCATTTAGTATTTGTAATTAGGATTTTATATATTTAATATTGTTTGATATATATATATATATGTGATATTTCTTCCTTGTTTACGTATCCTGAGATACTCTATCCTAGTATCCTAAGATATAGCTTGTATGACCTAGATTCATAGTGTTTGAACCCAATATCATTGAGATAGACTCATGCAACCTAGAAATGGATAGTTTGACATAGTTTGACCATAGTTTGACCAATTTGACTTAGAGTTGACCTAGTTTGACTTTTGACTTAGAATTGACTTGTTGACTTAGAAGTTGACTAGTTTAACTTATTTTCTTTCTGAAACCTTGTATTGATGTTATATTCTATATCTAGGTCTTCGAGGCACCGTATCAGACATCTGTGAGACTATTCTTTGGACTTCAGGCGAGTATATTCTCTGATAGTTTCTCATTTATGATATCCTCCATGTTCATTGTATCTAGTGTAGATATCCTTGTTCCCTTGGTATATGGTGTATCTTGTGAAAGCCTTGTTTCATTGATTATCTTGTACATATACAGACACTGATTCTCGGGAAGACTAGCTATCTTCTTAGGGAATCTCGTGCCATAGCGTATCATGGTTGGATCTATTATACCAGTCGAGGGTGAAGAGTATTTTAGTATAGATATGTGATCATACCCTCCTTGTATCAAGTTATGCTCTTGAATAGTGTTAATCATACACCGCACGTATGATTAGCCAGGCCATAAATCTTGTATCATGTTCCCAAGCTGATCACATGTTAAAGCTAGTACTCACACACTTAGTCATTAGTATTCTTGATCATTGTCATATTGTTCATTATTGTATTTATTCCAGTATTTCCTTATTGTATATTTCTTGTATCTATTGTGCCTCTTATATATTCACATCTATTTACTGTTATATAGTTTTTACCATTGATTAAAACTGTTATTAGAGATGTACTCTGCTCCTTTCCTGACTGGATATATTTTTCCCAAATGACACTGAGGAGTGGTACCCTACACATTATGGACCCCAGGATGTTGGGGGCTTAGAGTCAGAGACCCTGGCTCAGGAGAGACTTATCCCAACTGAGACAGATGACCCGGGATTAGTAGCTTCTTAGTATTCTTGTACTGAATTTATCTCCAGCTTATTTTGTTTAGTATTCTTTCAGACTCATTGATGTATTATTTTAGACTTATGAGTTATATGTGACTATTCTATTCTTTATCATATTTTTGCTCGTTCCATCTTAGATCTGTGATTGAGTATATTGATATTATTGGTGGCTCATTATATAGCTAGATAGATTACCCAGACAACGTTCTACCACCGGTTCTGTGGCGTAGGTTGGGCATTGTTTCCGACTTGCATCCCTACATCGGGTGCGGGTCGTAACATATTTTTAGTGGTAGTCCATGAAGGTCTCTGAGTCTCGTCTCTCTTCGAGGTCATAATTAGTGCAATTCGTAGTGGTGCTCTGAATTTAGTGCTATTACGAGCCTGTGTCAGGATATAGGATATAGGCTATAGGCTGAGAATACTCAATCACATCTAGGAAAATTCTTTTAATTTATTCAACTATTCTCCTTTGATATTGATATTTGATATTTAAACTATCCTTTCCTTGAGAGTCTTACATCATGTGCTATATTGATTCTTTCTTTCGCTTTGTCTCAGGATGCCGCCTAAGACTAGATCGTAGCAGGAAAGAGCAGCTTCTGAGAGTTTTGTGACATCCTGAGGGCCCGCACCAGTCACTTCTCCGGTGATTGGAGTATCTGCTGCTTTTGGAGGCCCACCACCTACTTAGAGGACTGTGCCAGCTGTATCTAAGGGGCTTCTACCTCCACCTCCCGTGCCAGCAGAGGTGACACAGATATTTACACTATTTTGTGAGATGCTCGAGGCACAGAGGGCTCAGTCTAAGGCACATCAGAGGCAGACCGATGTTTTACGGCAGGGCATCAAGAGTGCTCATCAGCTTGCTCATTCCATAGTAGAGAGAGGAGTTCTGGTCCAGCAGCAGGTTGCTCAGCTTCGGCCAGGCAACATTCAGGACTTCAAGAAACTGGACCCTAGGGTCTTCAAGGGGACGGAGGGCATCGTCTATGCTGATGATTGGCTCGAGGACATTGAGTGTCTTATGAGGGTGTCCCATCTTTCTGAGGATCTGAAGGTTGAGGCGGTAGGACTTCAACTGTTCAACGTCGCCCGCACTTGGTTCAGGAATAAGCTGATTCTTGTTGACACGGGATAGTCTTGGGAGGTATTCAAGGACCTCTTCAAGAAGAAATCTGGGGGCCAACAGCAGTACAATATCTGCCAAGCGTCCTTATTTCCAGTCCAGGCCTTTCCAACAGCCACAACAGCACCAGACTCCAGCTAGGGTGACATTTTACCAGGCACCACAGCAACAGAGAAAGTTATATCAAGCTTCCTGCCACTACTGTAAGAAGCCCCGTCATATCTAGGAAGTTTGCAGGAGGAGATTGGGAGTTTATTTGTATTGTGGTACTAAAGGGCATCAGCTGAGGGAGTGTCCTTCCAATCCACATCGTGCAATTCAGGGAGCAGCTTCAGCTCTGAGGGCACAGATGAGACCACCTGGAGTACAGCCGAGGGGAATGCTTCTGATACAGCAGCAGCGTTATGTCCAGCATCAGCAACAGGGAGGTGTACGTCATGGACGAGCATTTTCTATGACCGTCGAGGATGACGAACCCATCGGAGATGTCATCGCAGGTTCTATTCTTCTTGATTCTATTCCAGCTTTAGCTTTGTTTGATAGTGGTGCTTCCCATAGTTTTGTATCTGTTTTTTTTGCTCTGAAGCATGGTTTGATAGTTGAGTCTTTGCTTAGGACTTGCAAGATCATGACCAGGGGAGGCATTATCCTGGTTAATGATATTTGCAAGGATCGGAGAGT
Source organism: Iris macrosiphon (assembly GCA_036927795.1). NCBI lineage: Eukaryota > Viridiplantae > Streptophyta > Magnoliopsida > Asparagales > Iridaceae > Iris > Iris macrosiphon. The sequence goes on from JAYESA010000016.1 coordinate 15,038,432, forward strand.
TACTCTAGGAGGTTGGGAGTTGAGTGTGTGTCTACTTGTAATGCCACTTTCGAGCTACGATATTATACTCGGGATAGATTGGTTGAGTAGGCACCATGCTAGTATAGATTGTAGAGGAGGTAGAGTTTTGTTTGGTCAGCCGGGAGAGCCAGAGTTTGAGTTAGCTAGTGGAGCTGCAGACCAGGAAGAAGGCATTATTTATGGAGCTATGGTGGAAGACAAGGAGTTGCCGCATTCGTTGATAGCAGAGTTCCTGGATGTGTTTTCTGAGGAATTGCCAGGATTGTCGTCCGATCGAGATATTGAATTCTCTATAGACTTGGTGCCAGGTGCAGAACCAATTTTGTAATATGTCTATAGAGTAAACAACAATGAACTGGTCGAGCGGAAGAAGCAGGTGGACAAATTACAGGATAAGGGGTTTATCAGATCGAGTTCTTCACCGTGGGGAGTCCCGGTATTATTGGTACCGAAGAAGGATGGATCGGTACGCATGTGCATTGATTATAGGGCATTGAATAATCTCACTATCAAGAATAAGTACCTTTTGCCACGGATTGATGATCTGTTCGATCAGTTGAGTGGTGACAAGGTATTTTCTAAGATAGACCTGAGATCAGGCTACCACCAGGTGAAAGTGAAGCCGGAGGATATACCGAAGACTACTTTTATAACTCGATATGGTCAGTACGAGTTTACGGTGATGCCGTTTGGGTTGACTAATGTACCGGCGGTATTTATGAACTTGATGAACAAGGTGTTCCATCAGTACCTTAAAAAGTTCATGGTGTTGTTCATCGACGACATACTCATATACTCGAAGACACCAGAGGAGCACGAGGAGCATTTACGGATTGTGTTGGAGGTGCTGAGGAAGAAGAAGCTGTATGGGAAGTTGTCCAACTGTGAGTTCTTCCTGGACAAAGTAGAGTTCTTGGGGCATGTTGTGACTGGTGATAGTATTTCAGTGGATCCGAAAAAGATCGCAGCAATGGAGTCTTGGAAGACCCCGAGTTCGGTAGCAGAGATCAGGAGTTTCTTGGGATTGACAGGCTACTATAGGAAGTTTGTACAAGATTTTTCGAGGATTGCCAAGCCGATGACCAGACTCACCAGGAAGGATGTAGAGTTTGTTTGGACGGAGGATTGCCAGGTTACTTTTGATGTCTGATCCAATTTTGATATTGCCATCAGGGTCTGGAGGTTTCACTATTTATAGTGATGCATCGGGGAAATATTTGGGTTGTGTTCTTCAGCAGAATGGAAAAGTAATTACCTATGCATCCAGGCAATTGCGTCCTCATGAAAAGAACTATCCTACCCATGATTTGGAGTTGGCAGCAGTCATCTTCGCCCAGAAGTTATAAAAATATTATTTGTATGGAGAGCGTGTGGAGATCTTCACAGACCATAAAATCTTGAAGTACGTTTTTATGCAGAAGGAGTTGAACATGAGGCATCATCGGTGGTTGGAACTGATAAAGAATTTTGATATATCCCTTTAGTATCGTCCTGGGAAAGCAAATATAGTTGCCGATGGCTTGAGTAGGTATCCGGTAGCTATGTTTTTGACGCAGGATCGATATTTGTTGGAGGACTTGGAGAGCTTGGGCATCGAGGTGATAGTTTCTGGTTGTGCGATACAAAAGTGAGGATTGCAGATACATTCAGATTTGATGGACAGAATCAAAGAAGCCCAGTTGGAGGATGTATCTCTGAGGAGCATCAGAGCTCAGGTGAGAGCAGGATTGGAGGATGATTTCGCCATTGCTGAGGATGGTTCTTTACGGCATGGAGTTAGGTTGTGTGTGCCTAGTGGGAAGCTGCATGAGGAGGTGTTGCAGGAAGCGCACCGCTCTCAGTATTCCATGCATCCAGGTGCCAACAAGATGTATCGGAATATACGAGAGAGTGTGTGGTGGTATGGCATGAAGAGAGAAGTGGCACAGTTTGTATCCAGATGCTTAGTGTGATAGCAGGTGAACGCCGAGAGGCAGAGACCAGGAGGTTTACTTCAGCCATTATCCATTCCAGAGTAGAAGTGGGAGCACATTACTATGAATTTTGTGTCCGGGCTTCCACGATCTCCAGGAGGAAAAAACGCGATTTGGGTTATCGTTGACAGGTTGACCAAGTCGGCCCAGTTTTTGCCTTTCAAGGTTGGTTTGTCTACGGAGAAGCTGACAGAGATATATGTAAGGCAGATTGTCAGGATGCATGTAGTTTCTGCCAGCATATTCTTGGATTCGGATAGTCGTTTCACTTCTTATTTCTGGAGGAGTTTGCAGACGAGTTTGGGCACTCAGCTCAAGTTGAGTACTTTATATCATCCCTAAACAGATGGGAAGTCAGAGAGGACTATTCAGACTCTCGAGGATATATTGCGCACTGTGTACTAGATTTCGAGGGTTTTTGGAAGGACCATCTCCATTTGGTAGAATTTGCTTACAATAACAGCTATTATGATAGTATAGAGATGTCACCTTTTGAAGCTCTGTACGGTCGGAGATGCCGTACTCCCTTGTCATGGGACAATGTTGGAGAAAGAGTTTTGCTTGGGCCATAGATGGTTGGGGATGTAGCGGAGAAGGTTCAGTTGATCAGAGACAGACTTCGTGTGGCGCAGGACAGACAACGGCATTGGGCCGATAGCCACCGGAGACCTTTGGAGTTTGAGGTATAGTTTTAGATTTTTGTTTTGTGTTTGTTATTGGTTGTTTATTATAGATTAAGTTCTTAAGGTGGTATTTTGTTCTAGGTGGTTGGTTTGGTGTTTCTAAGGATTTCTCCGATACGAGGCACGATTCGCTTCGGTGGAGGCGGAAAGCTTAGTCCACGATTCATCGAACCTTTCACTATTCAAGAGAGGGTCGGTGCAGTTGCTTATAGACTAGACTTACCACCTGCATTGGAGGGAGTGAACATCGTGTTTTATGTGTCATAGTTGAGACGGTACGTGGCATATTCTAGTCATGTATTGGATCACTCGGAGATAGAGGTGGGCCCTACTCTTAGCTTTCCAGAGCAACCAATTGAGATTCTGGATTGGAAAGAGAAGGTGCTGAGGAACCAGACTATTCCTTTAGTATGCGTCGCATGGATACATCACTCTCCGGGGGAGTCTATCTGGGAGAGAGGATGAAATACGAGAGCGTTATCCATATTTGTTTGTGCCTTGAGTTATGTTCTTTCATAGTTAGTTATGTTCTTTAGTTCTGTTCTTTTGTTATGTTCTGTTATTTTTTAGGGGTAGTTTTCGTCTTTGAATTTTGAGGACAAAATTATTTTAAGGAGGGTAGACTTGTCACTACCACATTTTCTAGGAAAGGATATTTTAGTAATTTCATATTTAATTAAATATTATGCATGATAAATAATTATTTGTTGTATTATTTAATTATTGTTAGATGTTAGTTATTTATTTTGGACTTGTGTTAATGGACCTAACTAGTTTAGTTTAGACCCATGGACAAACATGTATTAATTGTTAGAATTGAGCCCATTTAGAAAGCCCATTGATTAGGAGGAGGATTAATTTAATTAAACCATTAGACTATAAGCTTCCCTCCTTAATTATTTCTTCATGAGAGGCCCCAAGGGGTATATTGGATATTTTATAGTGACTTGAGAAAGGGAAAGGGGGGGCAGCCTATATTTAAAGAGGGAGGAAATTTTCCTCTTCTCTTTTCATTTGAAAACAAGATCTAAAATTTCCCTCAACCAAATTTTTTCATTTTCATATCATTTTTTTACCAAATTTTGTCCCAATTTCTTTCCAAATCACCATTGGAGACTAGTGGAGCAAGGATCTAGAAGGAGAAAATAAGGATCTACAAAGAGGAGCAAGAATCTACAAGTTGGAGGCCAATTTTATCACATTTGGAGGTTGTATTAGGAATCCATCTCTTAATAGGTATAATTTAGTTTTTTCCCTTAAATTAGGTTCTAAATCTGAGATTTAACCATGAAAAATTAACCCATAAGCATAGGCTACCCATAGGATTTGGTTGTGTATTCATATGAGGCATATTGAGAAAGTTATGGTACTTTTTGTGTCAATTTTAGGAGAATTTCGAGATTGACAATTGTTGTGTGTGTCAATTGGTCCTATAAATCAATTTGGCATGTGCTTGTGTGTTTGGGGTTAGTGTCGTGTCCATAATTGGGTACGTGTAGGTCGTATCCCAACAATTTGGTAATACGTGTTGATTTGGAGATTTTTTCTCCGATATGGGACTTTGTGCATGTCATATTTTAACACGGACACGTAGATTTGTAGTTGACTCTTCGTATTGTTCATAAAAAAGTTTAGACTTGTTTGTGTCCTTCGAGGTACGTTTGGATGTGTGGTGGACTCGTGTCGCAAGCGTATCCTAGATCTAGTGGGATACGGGGTGATACGTTCCATGTGTTTGTGCCATTTAATTTTAGATCTAAATTCTCTTTTGCTCTTAAACATGGTGATGTGTAATTATATATATGTATATATATATTATTGTGTATATATATTTTTGTATTTATGTGTCATAGATCTATGTATATACTATATGTGTATGTGTTGTTATGTAGCTATTCTTCTACATGTAAGATATATTTATATATTGTAGTATGTATATATATATGTATATGTTAAGTGGATATTTATATGTTGTTATATTTATATGATATGTGTTATATATTGTGTAGATAATTCTCTACATATATATTAGTTTTTAAATATAGTAGTATAATTATATATGTATTGTGTGTGTGTATATATATATATATATATATATATATATATATATATATATATATATATATATATATATATATATATATATATATATATTGTTATATGTATATGTTGTTATATGTATATACTTGTATGTATGTTATATATATATGTGAAGTTATATATATATATATTATATTATATATGTGTATGTTATGTTATATGTATTTATTATGTACATATATATGTATGTGGAGGTGTATGTCTATGTATGTATACATAGTTTTATAAGTTTTAGTCATATATATTAGTATATATATATATATTTTTTTTGTGTTATATATATATATATATATATATATATATATATATATATATATATATATATATATATATATATATATATATATATATATATATATATATATATATATATTGTGTTATATATATATATAAGTGGATGGGAGAGGCGACAACAGCTTTAGTGACAGTTCCAGCGTCACAGCAGCAGCGGATTTAGCAACAACAGCCGCAGCAGCATCAATAGCAACAGCAGTGGTAGCAGCATTTACGACAGCAGCATCAATAGCAACAGCAGTCGTAGCAATAGCAACAGTAGTGCAGCAACAGCGACAACAGCAGCTTAGCAACAGCGATAGCAGCAGGAAACTGTCGTGAAAGCAGCGGTATCAGCAGCGTATCTGCGGTTTCAGCGACGGTCAGCAAGGGTCTTTAGCTACAGTTCTGCGGTTTAGTATAGATATTATGTTTTTAATTATAATAGATATATATATGGTATTAGTATATATGTATATATATTCCTAATTGGTAATTATATTTTATCGTACTATATTTGTAATAGTTAGTTGTTAGTATATAGTTTATGGGTAGTTAGTACTATATTATAGTCTTGATAATTACCTTGAGATACCAAGGTAAATATCAAGGTATTTGGGGATACCCAAGGTATTGGGTTTGGGTATCAAGATTGAGGCTTAGTGTTGCGATACCAAGTTGGTTCGAAACCAAGGTATCCATTTAGCATTTATACTTAGGATTTTATATATTTAATATTGTTTGATATATGTATATGTGATGTTTATTTCTTGTTTACGTATCCTGAGATACGGCATCCTAGTATCCTAAGATATAGCTTGTATGACCTAGATTCATAGTGTTTGAACCCAATATCATTGAGATAGACTCATGCAACCTAGAAATAGGTAGTTTGACCATAGTTTGACCGATTTGACTTATAGTTGACATAGTTTGACTTTTGACTTAGAATTGACTTGTTGACCTAGAAGTTGACTAGTTTAACTTATTTTCTTTCTAAAACCTTGTATTGATGCTATATTCCATATCTAGGTCTTTGAGGCACCGTATCAGATATCTATGAGACTATTCTTTGGACTTCAGGCGAGTATATTCTCTGATAGTTTCTTATTTATGATATCCTCTATGTTCATTGTATCTAGTGTAGATATCCTTGTTCCCTTGACATTATGGTTACACGGATTAGTATATCCGGATCTCATCATGAGATATTATTCCTTGGTATATGGTGTATCTTGTGTAAGCCTTATTTCATTGATTATCTTGTACATGTACAAAAACTAATTCTCGGAAGACTAGCTATCTTCTTGGGGAATCTCGTGCCATAGCGTACCATGGTTGGATCTATTATACCTGTCGAAGGTGGGAAGTATTTTAGTGTAGATATGTGATCATACCCTCCTTGTATCAAGTCTTGCTCTTGAATAGTGTAAATCATACACCGCATATAAGATTAGCCAGGCCATAAATCTTGTATCATGTTCCCAAGTCGATCACATGTTAAAGCTAGTACTCACACACTTAGTCATTAGTATTCATGGTCATTGTCATATTGTTCATTATTGTATTTATTCCAGTATTTTCTTATTTTATATCTCTTGTATCTATTGTGCATCTTATATATTCACATATATTTACTATTACATAGTTTTTATCATTGATTAGAACTGTTGTTAGAGATGTACTCTGCTCCTTTCCTGACTGGATATATTTTCCTAGATGATACTGAGGAGTGGTACCCTACACATTATGGACCCCAGGATATTGGGGGCTTAGAATCAGAGACCCTGGCTCAGGAGGGACTTATCCCAACTGAGACAGATGACCTAGGATAAGTAGCTTCTTAGTATTCTTGTACTGGATTTGTCTCCAGCTTATTTTGTTTAGTATTCTTTCAGACTCATTAATTTATTATTTTAGACTCATGAGTTGTATATGACTAGTCTATTCTTTATCATATTCGTGCTCGTTCCATCTTAGATCTGTGATTAAGTATATTAATATTGTTGGTAGCTCATTATATAGCTAGATAGATTACCCAGACAACGTTCTACCGCTGATTCTGTGGCATAGGTTGGGCGTTGTTTCCGACTTGCATCCCTATATCAGGTGCGGGTCGTGATAAAAAATATGGTAGTGACAAGTCTATCCTCTTTAGAAAAATTCTGCCCTCGAAATATAAGGAAAAACTAACACTACAACAAGCAATTACAGCAAGCAAGAAAGAATGATACCTCATGGCTCAAAGAGAGAAGGTTATTGCTCGCTCATATTATTTTCCCTCTCCTAGGTAAACTCTCCCGGTGAGTGATACCTCCATGTGACACGTACCAATAGAATCATCTGGTTCTGCAGCACCTTCTTCCTGTGACCAGGATCTCTACTGGCTGCTCTGGTAGTTGAGAGTCGGACCCACCTCGAACTTTGAGTGATCCAATACGTGACTAGGATCTACCACGTACCATCTCAACTGTGACACATGGAACACATTATGCACTCCTTCTAGTGCAGGCGGCAATTCTAGTCTGTAGGATACTACACCGATCCTCGCAAGAATACCGAAGGGTCCGATGTAACGTGGACTAGGATTCCCGCCTCCACCAAAGAAAATTGTGTCCCGTATCGAAGAAATTAGCAATAATACCAGATCGCCAACCTAGAACAAAACACATCCTTAACACTCAACCTATACAAAGTAATCACAAGCAATACAAAAAACCTATACCTCAATATCCAAGGATCTCTGGTAGCTGTCGGCCTAATGTCGTTGTCTGTCCTACGCCACCGAAAGTCTATATTTAATAAGCTTCTCCTTCTCAGTTGCATCCACAATCATATATGGTCCCAACAAGACTCTTTCACCAATATTATTCCAAGAAAGAGGAGTGCGACATCTTCGTCCATATAAAGCCTCGAATGGTGATATCTCGATACTGGCCCGGTAGTTTTTGTTGTAAGCAAACTCTACTAGGTGAAGATGATCCTCCCAAGAGCCTCTGAAATCCAAAACACAAGTACGAAGCAAATCCTCGAGAGTCTGAATAGTCCTCTCTGACTGCCCATCTGTCTGGTGGTGATATGCGGTACTAAACTTGAGCTGGGTGCCCAAGCTAGCCTATAAACTCTACCAGAAGTGGGATGTGAAACAACTATCCCAATCCGAGACGATGCTCACATAAACTTCATACAATCTGACAATTTGTCACACATACATCTCTGCTAGCTTCTCCGTAGATGTATCCACTTTAAATGGCAAGAAGTGGCTGATTTGGTCATCCTGTCTATGATGAAGCAAATCGCATCTTTACCTCCTGGAGAACGCAGAAGCCCTAAAACAAAATCAATAGTAACATGCTCTCACTTCCACTCTGGAATGGGTAAAGGCTGAAGTAAACCACATGGCCTCTGCCTCTCTGCCTTTACCTGCTGGCACACTAAATATCTGGATACGAAATGCGCTACCTCCCATTTTATACCATACCACCATACATGTTCTCTCAGATATTTATACATCTTGTTGGCACCTGGATGTATAGAGTACTATGATCGATGTGCCTCCTAAAGAATCTTCTCGTGCAATGTCTCACTTGGCACACATAATCTGGTACCGTGTCAAAGTGATCCATCCTTAGCAAAAGTGAAGTCCTTGGATAATCCCATCTGAACGTATAGTCTGATGCTCCTCAGAGATTCATCGTCATATTGCGTAGCTCGAATCCTTTCCATCAGCTCTGATTGTATCTGCAGTCCCCACATCTGTATCTTGACTCCCGGTACCAGTACCTCAATAACCAAGCTCTTAATATCAGCCAATAAATGTCTCTGTAGTCAAGAATATAGCCACTAGATACCTGTTCAAGGAATCAGCGACTACATTGGCCTTCCCTGGATGGTTCTGCAATGATATGTCAAAGTCCTTCATCAACTCCAACCACCGTCGATGTCTCATGTTTAGATATTTCTAGGTAAATACGTACTTCAAGATCTTATGGTCTGTAAAGATCTCTATATGCACTCCGTATAAATAGTATTTCTATAGCTTTAGAGCAAACATGACCACTGCCAACTCCAAAGCGTGGGTAGGGTAATTCTTCTCATGAGGACATAATTGTCTGGAAGCATAGGCAGTCACCTTTCCATTCTGCTGAAAGATACAACCCAAACCCTTCCCTGAAGCATCACTATAAATAGTGAACCCACCTAATCCTGATGGCAATGTCAATACTGGAGCTGTCGTCAACCTCTTCTTCATCTTCTCAAAAGTGGCCTAACTCGCCTCTGTCCAGACAAACTCTATATCCTTTCTGGTCAGCCAAGTCATCGACTCTGTAATCTTGGAGACACTACCAGAAAAAGTCAAATTAGCGACGTTAAAAAACGTCGCTAAATGACCAAAAAACGTCGCTAAATGACCAAAAATGTCGCTAATCACTTTTAGCGACGTAATTAGCGACGTTTTAAAGAAGTCGAAACAAAGCACGTCGCTGAAAGAAAAAATGTCGCTAAACGTCGCTATGCCGACATTTTTTAGCGACTTAAATGTGTCGCTAAATTAGCGATGTTTAGCGACGCAGCGTCACTAATTAGCGACGTTGATTAACGTCGCTCAACGTCGCTAATTAGCGACTTATATAGCAACGTTATAGTGACGTCTTTAATGACCTGGCAATACTGCCATGTCAGCAATTTGCGACGTACATCGACGTTTTTAGCGACATGTTTAGCGACGTCATTAGCGACATGTATTAACGTTGCTAATTAGCGACGTATTTAGCGATGTGTATACACGTCGCTAAAATCGTCGCTAATTTTACAGAAAAAATAAAAAAAAGAATACTGAATTATTTCCATACTATTATTCCTGCAGTTTATTAAATCATAATTTGTACAAATAGACCCGGAGCAACCCTCCGTTGAATTTCTGGGTTTGCCAACCCCCTTGGGTTGAACACTCAACACAGGTAAAATAACATATTTAATATGAATTATATAATAAAATTTCAAGAAAAGAAAGCATCCAGCAAATCTCATCGTAAAGAATACGGCAAATATATATCCATACAATCTCATGCTAAATAATACAAAAAATACAAATATTCAGCAACTAGCTATACTACTGCAGATCTGCAGGAGGCTGACCACCGGTGCGCATGAAGGATAAGAACAGCTCATACTGGTCCAGTGGAATCGACACCGATGTCGATGGAGAAGGCAGTGACATCGGTGGAGTTTGTGTCGATGTAGGCGCACCAGGAGGCCGTACCCGCTCCAAGTGTGCGAGTCACTGGTTGTAAGAATCCATGGTAGATAACAGCCTCATACTGCTATAAACCATTGAATCTTGCATCATCGTCAGCCTCTCGCCCATCGATAGCTGTGATGCCTGCAGCTCTGTGATGTTGCGGTCTGTCAAGACTCTAATATCATTTGTCAAATCCTAGAGCTCCGTGATGCTGCGGTCGAGCATATCGTATCATGCGATGAGTGTCGGATCGTCCGCCTGAGGCTGGGACCGGGGCTGCTCCTCCATCCTTCGCAGCAACTCGTCACGGAGAGACGCAATCTGATGGTCAACGGTCTCCTGGACTCTGGCCGACGGCTGCGAGGGCTGTTTGGAATGCGTAGTTGTCGGGGAGGCCCTAGATGACTACGTCGCAACCAAGGTGTCATAGGATCCCGTTCCGTAGTACGTATCCCTCTGGAGATCACCAGCTGCGGTCACCCACAGGTCGTCCGCCGACGGAGCTGGAGCGGGCTGCGAGGAAGTGCCAGCCTCTCCACGTGTAGGTGCACTAGTAGTCGCCCGCTCACGCAGCCTAAGATACTCGGCCTAGAAAGGTTTGGAAACTTGATAATTGCCTAAGTTATATTAAAATTAACACAAAGTTAAGTAATACTTATATAGGTCTGCGAGGTCCTCTCAACAATGAGATTTTTGTCCTTGCGATGGGTGGCCAAGAAGACGGTCACCATGTTTGCATCCTCACCTCTCTATACCTGTTAAAAATATATTATTTAGTACTAAACTTAAATATTTTTTCTACTACCATTTTATGGTACTTATATTAAAATAATATATTTTAAAAGAAAAAATAAACCAAACGACAGAAATATTCCGTCATCGGAATCGAGCCACCACACCACTTGGCAACATTCCGCCTAGCCGCCTTGGCCTTCTCAGACCTTTCCTTGTAGCTCGGATCGTCGAATCTAGCCCTCATCGCAGTCCACTACTCAGGCGTGATCCAACCTTGGATCGGTTTTCCAGCACGATCACGAGCCTTCTGGTCATCCAGAGCATCTCGGATAAGCTTGGCGGCAACGGTAGGAAAGAGCCGCTCGATCAACTCAGCCCGGTGCGGAGGATAGAAATACGTTTGCTATAATAAATAATTTAGTAAGTGAGCATCACAGATAAGTTATATAATACGCATAAATTAGAGGATTTATTTAATATACTTTTACCTGGAAGTGCGCAAACTAGAATGCCTTCCTCTCCTCCGGAGCCTAAGAGTAGTTGATCCAAGGGCCACAGTAGTTGTTCCTCAGAAATTGGCCCAGGCGTCTCTGAACCGACAATGGACGATATCTATACAGAGATAATTATTTTGATCGAAAAAGTCAATATACGATGAATAAAAAAATACACGATATATATTATGCTAAGCCATCTAATTGACTTACTTTGTACCGTCAGTCCAAATCTCTGTCCTCGTCTCCTCCGGAGGTGCGCATGAAGGATCTTGTTGATGATGGGATAACGTGGGCACGACCTCCTCGAAATGCTCATTTGTCCCTATGGTTTCGTCAACAGGAGGAACGCTGGACGAGGGAGTACTATCACGCCTGGAACTACTCGTCCCAATAGTCAGAGATGTGAGTGATCGATATACTGGAGTACTGGGCGACAACGATCCGGAACCAACAGTAGGCAGTACCGGAGGAGCACTCTGTCTACCTCGGGACCTGTCGAATCCTCTGCCCCGTCCTGTCATACCTGCTAACAACATATGATGAATATAGAAAAACACAAATATATAGTACATTCTACAGTCAAAATGTGATGCATATCTCAAAGCATTCTACAGTCAAAATATAATACATATATTCGTTAAAATAGTACATTCTACAATCAAAATATAGTTACATTCTACAGGCAAAATATTTTATTTTCAATCATCTTCAGAAAATTTATCTTGTTCGCCTTCCTCGTCCTCCTCTCCCTCTTCCTCCTCCTCATCTTCACTTTCATCTACTTCGTCTTTGTCTTCGTCTTCCTCTTCGGATAATTCTACATCTTCTACATTATTACTCGTGTAATAAGTAACTTCCGTTGAGTCCACATCTACAATATTTGTTACAAGAGGTAGATCGTCCTCCTGATAAGCTATTTTGTCAATGTCAAAGGTATTCTAGCTTTAGTCTTGCATACTGTCCACCAATCCGACCTCGCTGTCCCCCGTCTAGGATAAGTTGTAAAGTACATGAGCTGAGCCTGACTTGATAGGACAAATGGTTCGTATCCTTGATATCTACGCTTGTAGTTTATATCCATAAGGCCATGCTTGTCAATTTTCCAACCTTGATCTTGAATCGGATCGAACCATTCACACTTGAATAGCATGATATTAGCAGGTTATGTGCCATAATTATATGTAAACTCCACAACCTCTCGTAAGATACCAAATAAATTATTGCCTGGATCGACGTCTTTGTAGTTCGAAGATTTGATATAGAAATAACTATTTTTCGTGGAATCAAGATCCAGAAAGCTGTCTCTGATAGGAGAATTTGTTGACTTGAACCTGAACCCATTCACACAAAAACTTGGCTATATTTTAACAGCAGTAATTGGTCCATTGGCTAGAGTTCTAATAGATTCAGTCTCGGGTGTTATTAGACGATCGACCTAAATACCAAAGTAGCGATAGTAAGTTATTTGTTTTGCAAGTGCAGAATTAAAAAGTAATTACCAAGCATCTTATATATGCACTCAACCAAGAAGGAAAATGACATCTCCTTTCTTGTTATACTTCTTCGTTTGTTATGTAGGGTCTAACCGACCTCAACTCATCGTTATATATGCTGAAAAATAATGAAGCAACTGCTGATTAGTAGCATAATAGTATCTTATACTATTACATTGAGATGATGTAAACGTGGACGTATTAATTACTTACCCCTCCAGCTTCTCCACTTCATCCTCATCGCAATTGAGTAATATATACAACTGAGTAGCCCTTAGCTCGTCGTCATTCAAATATCTCTTCTTTATTTTTCTCGAAGGCTTTCCGGACGCATTGAATACTTTGAGTATTACATCATTAGATTCCTGATATGCGTCGTCGTTTCTCGGAGCTTTCGTTCTATTAATAGCAACATGCGGTTTAAAATACGTCAAGCAAAATTTTGTAATCTCCTCGAGAACATAAGCTTCACAAATAGAGCCCTCAACCCGTGCCTTATTTTTCACCTTTCTCTTTAGGTGATTCAGATGTCGCTAGAAGGGGTACATCCACCGATAACCGACAGGACCACCAACACGTACCTCATAGGAAAGATGAATTGGCAAATGCTTCATAGAGTCGAAGAATCCAGGAGGAAACACCTTCTCGAGCTTACATAGTGTTACCGCAATGTCCTTCTCTTGCTTTTCTAGACGATCGACGAGCAACTTAGTACAACAAAGATCTCTGAAGACTATGCTGAGCTCTGTTAATGGATCCCAAACGACCTGCGGTAAGAATTTCGAAAATGCAATCGAAATTAACCTCTCTATGAATACATGACAATCGTGGCTCTTCATACATGCCAGTTTGTTCTCCTTGAGTTCGACACATCTTCTCAAGTTCGATACGTACCCGTCTGGAAACTTTAGACCCTGAATCCACCTATAAAGTCTCCCTTTATCCTATTTCTCCAGTGAGAAAACTGACTTAGGTTGCTTTAACTTTCCATTCCCCTCCTCTATCAAATGCAATGTAGGACGTCTACATATTTCTTCTAAGTCCAACCTGGCCTTCGGATTATCTTTCTTCTTCCCCTTTACCTTCATTACAGTATTAATTATGTTATCAAACACATTCTTCTCGATATGCATGACATCAAGATTATGTCTGATCAGATTGGTGCTCCAATATGGCAGATCCCAGAATATACCCCTTTTCGTCTAGTTATGGGTGCGACCAAATTCGTCACACTTGTACCCCTTAGCTGGCTCTTCGATAGCACTTGGTAAATCTTTTACCTCTTTCCATATCGTGTATCCGGGCCACCTTGGCGGTGGATTGACCTTCTCCACAACTCTCGTATGAAAAGCATTCCGGTTCCTCCGGTTCGGATGATCCTTCGGCAGAAATTGTCGATGACAATCGAAGAAGCACGGTTTACCTCCGTGTTTCAAAAGGAAATCCTTAGTACGGTCCATCCAATATGGACATGAGAGACGACCATGGGTGCTCCATCATGATAACATTCCATAGGTTGGAAAGTCGTTGATGGTCCACATAAGTGCTGCCCTCATCTGAAAATTCCGTTTTCTAGAAATATCGTACGTGTTGGCACCTACTTTCCACAGCTGATTCAACTCATCTATTAAAGGCTGTAAATACACATCGATGTTCCTCTTCGGATTGTTCGGACCCGGGATAATAACGGTTAGGAACATATACGGAGTCTTCATGCACATCCAAGGCGGTAGATTGTACGGAGTGACGATCATAGGCCAAAACGAATACTGGGAGCCCGAAAGTCCGAATGGGGTAAAACCATCAGAGGAAAGCCCCAATATGACATTACACGGATCCAAAGCAAAATCTGGATACTCTCGATCAAAGTGCTTCCATGCTTATCCATCGGATGGATGATCCAATACTCCTTCGATCTATTTTCGCCTGTGCCAACTCATGTTTTCTGCAGTCTCCTTAACCATAAACAACCGCTGCAACCGCGGTGTCAAAAGCAAGTAGTGCATCGAATCGGTAGGCTTCCTTGCACCGATAGACTTTCCTCTAACAGTGGCCTTGTAGCGATCAGCACCACAGAATCTGCACGCATCTTCATCCTTGTCGTCTTTGTAGTACAACGTGCATCCGTTGTGACATGCATCGATTTTCTCGTATCCTATCCAGAGCGATCTCACCATCCTCTTAGATCGATAGAAGTCTTTAGGCAACTTTGCACCCTTGGGCAAGATCTCTATAATCAAATCGATCAGTCGATTATAGCATTCTTGCGACATGTTAAAATTGGACTTGATGCTCAATAATCTTTTAACCACCTCCAACGGTGAATGATCCTCACAACCAGGATATAGTGGAGTCCTTGCATTCTCCACCAAATCCATAAACTTTGCAACAACGGCATTCGGTGCCTCCTCAGCTGCATCATAATTGTCCGGATTACAACTAGGCCCTACCGTATCATAATTGTCTGGATTAAAACTAGGCCCCGCCGCATCATAAACCATGTTCACCAACCCTTCGTCGTAAGCATCATGGTCGTGGACATCCATATACGGCTCCACATAAGGCTTCGACTATGATGCTAGAGACACAAGTTCTCCGTGCATGGTCCACTGATAGTAATTCGGCGTGAAGCCCTTCGAGTACAAATGATATGTGACTTCCACTTCTGGATGATATTTTCTGTTGCGACATCTCATACACGGACACTTAATTTTGGTACCGTCCATGTACTGAGGGAACGCCTTGGCAAACTGTAGGAACTGCTGTACATCCTCAATGAATTCATCCCGCACACCGCATATGTTATCAGGATGACGGTTGTACATCCACGAACGATGACGCAGATAGTAATTCATATCCATTTCTAGATACTTCTACAAAAATGACAGTATGTATTATATAAATCATTACATACAGTGGTTTATCACCTAACTTCATAACTTAACCATACTATAAAAACTAAAACTAATATAATATATAATTTTATTTATCAAAGTCTAAAATAAGCAATATTTAAAACAACTAACCATTTAAACTAACACATACACCTATCAACTAACAATCATCAAGTATTAACCATCCTTTAACATATAACTTAACATTTACTACCAATTGACACTATATCATGGCCTCTAATTTGAATACCATACGAAAAGTCATATCTAATTATCATACTCCTACAACTACCTGACACTAACCTTCACCATATACTAACCATCACCAATCATCTAACTACAGACAGTGTGCCACTGAACTAACAGTCATCAACTTCAAGTTCCACAATCAACTTCCTGCCCTGGACTTAACTGTATTCAAATTTGAACACAACACCCACTAAACTACACCTAAACAGCAACCTGATTCCCCCACATTAATGCTTACTGCAGTTCTTCCTACGGTGGACTATCTGACTACCTCTCCCCCCATAGCATTATGAACTGCACTATAAGTGTGCAGTCAACACACTACAGATAGTGTGCCATACTACAGAACTACAGCTGCCCCCAACCACACTCCTAGCTCATTGACTTACCACAGCATGCTCCAATGTATATTAGGCTGATATGCCTCAAGTCTTCCCCTGCTCACTGCTAGTAAGCAGTGCTTACTGCTGCTATTACCTCTACTTGCCATGCTTATATGTGTACCTCAATCTATGTGCTTGTGGGCACTCAAACTCGAGCCCCTCACATATTCACCATTGCACATCTAAAACCCAACTTGAGTCACGCTCACTGATACACTTGTATCAGTATACACCATCTCCTCACTCATTTGCTGCTAACATAGGACACCACTTTGATACCCTCAACTTTGATATACCCTCCCTACATACTTCAATAACACTCTCACACACACTATAACTAATATAAAAGTATCAATACCAACCACACAAATAACACTAACAATACAGACACTATACGTACTGGCATTTGGTGCCAATAGTCACTGCTCCTGTTGCTTTCTCGACGTTTAGTGCACATACATTTTAGTGTTCATGTGTGTGTCAAGTGTAGTGTCAGGGGGTGATCGTGGGGGATAGGTAGGTGTTAGGAATCAATCCTGATCAAAAACCCTAACCCTAACCCCAGGTCAAAAAACCTAACCCTAATCCTAACCCTAGGTCCTGATCAGTGTCTGTGTCAGTGTGTGTGTGTGTTATGTCTGTGTCAGTGTCAGTGTTTGTGTGTGTGTGTGTGTGTTGTATCTGTGTCACATGTGTGTCCTGTGAGAGAGAGAGAGAGAGAGAGAGAGAGAGTTTGGGTTTACCTAGAGCTCGAGGAGGAGGAGGGGGATGCCGGAGTAGCCGCTGTGGAGAGCCGGTCGTCGAAGCGTGGGGGGGCGGGGGAATTTTTTTGTTTTTGAAATCAATTTTTTTTTGACATATGGGAAAAAACGAAACCGAGCCCTAATTAACCAAATTTTAGCGACGTTTAGCGACGTCAAATAAAAACGTCCCTAAATTAAATTTTAGCGACGTCATAGACGTTGCTAAACACATTGCTAAATATTTTTAATATAAACGTCGCTATAAACGTCGCTAAATTAGACATATTAGCGACGTTTAGCGACCTTAATTGAACTTATAGCGACTAATCTTTTAAAATCTTAATAAAAGTTGCTAAATATCACTAAATGTCGCCATTTAGCGACGTCTACCGACGTTTTAACATGGAGTCGCTAATTTATATATTATTAGCGACGTTTCCTTTGACGTCGCTAAAATACGTCGCTAATCTCGCTTTTTCTAGTAGTGAGAAGTCATGTACAAATCTCCGGTAATAACCTTCTAGCCCCAAAAAAAATCTTGATCTCTTCCACTGAACTTAGAGTAGCCCACGACTCCACTGCTAAAATCTTCTTTGGGTATACTGAGATCTCGTCACTTATAATCACATGACCAAGAAATTCAACATTGTCAAGAACTCACACTTCGAAAGCTTGCCATAAAGTGCTTCTCCTTCCTGAGAGTCTCCAGAACTATCCTCAAGTGCCCTTTATACTCCTCTGGGGTCTTCGAATACACCATAATGTCATCAATAAATAGTACCATGAACTTATCAAAATACTAGTTGAACACTTTGCTCATTAGATTCATGAATACCACCGGGGCATTGGTCAACCCAAACGGCAAAACCATGAACTCAAACTGCCCATAACGAGTCCGAAAAGCTGTCTTCGGAATATCCTACTTCTTCACCTTCACCTGGTGGTAGCCTGACCTCAAGTCTATCTTCGAAAATACCTTCACTCCACCTAACTAATCGAAGAGATCATCAATCCTCGACAGCGAGTATTTGTTCTTGATAGTGAGGTTGTTTAGAGCCCTATAGTCGATATACATGCGTATCGACTCATCCTTTTTTGGTACAAACAATACCGGAGCACTACATCGTGATGAACTAGATCGAATGAAGCCTTTGTCCTACAACTCATCCAACTGCTTCTTCTACTCTGCCAGTTCGTTGTTGTTAACTCTATAGATGTGCTGAGATATCGGCTCTGCGCTTAGCACCAAATCTATAGAGAACTCAACATCTCGGTCTAGCCGCAAACCCGACAACTCATCCAAAAATATATCCATGAACTCTGCTATCAATGGATGTGACAACTCATTTTCTTCCACCATGGATCCACATATGGCATCCTGACTCTGCTCTACTGCTCCTCTGGCAATCTCAAACTATGGCTCTCCTGGCGGTCTAAAAAAAACTATGTCTCTATGATAATCTATACTAGCATGGGGCCTACTCAACTAATCTATCCCAAGTACAATGGCGTAGCTCGAAAGTGGCATTATGAGTAAGCACTTGCTCAACTCTTAACCTGCTAGTGAAACTCACCAATCCTTGTAAACATCACTAACTAGGATAATGCCTCCCCCAGTCGTGATCTTGCAAGTCCTAGCCAAAGGTTCAGACTCTAATCAATTCTTAAGAATAAAAGATAAAGATACAAAAGAATGGGAAGCACCGGAATTAAATAAAGCATAAGCTAGGAATAGAATCAAGGAAAACTGAACCTGATATCACATCTCCGACTGGCTTCTCCTCCTCAACTGTCATGGCAAAAGCTCGCCCTCGCGGTGTACCTCTCTGCTGCTGTTGGTGCTGGACAAAATGTTGCTGCTGAGTCTGTAAAGGAGGTCCCCCATGATGTCCCATAGGTGGCCTCATTGGTGCTCTCTGTGCCAGTGCTGCTCCCTGGCCTGCTCGAACTGGAGCTACTAGACACTCCCTCAACTAGAATCCTGTCTGTCCGCAATAGTGGCATACTCGAAGTTTCTTCCTGCAAACCTCTTGTGTATGTTCAATCTTCCTACAGTGAGTATACTACGGGGCCAGCTGTGCTGGTCTTGGGGCCTGGTATGCCTGCTGTGCTGGTGTTCGGTATAGTGCATAAAATTGTTGTCTCTGTTGCTGAAAGGTCCTCTGTTGTTAGAAGTAGGGTCGTTTGGCTGGACTCGCACTTCTACTATCTCCTTCTGATGTGTCTCGCATTCTCTTAGATTTCAACTCCAAGTCATCCTCTGCCCTCTGTGCATCCATCAGGATATCCTCGAATATCGCGGTGCGGTATCCTCTAGTGAGAGATTTGATCTCCCTGATCAAATTCTTTTGGAACTTTATGGACTTCCCTAGAGGATCCTGACCCTCCATAAATCTGCACAATCTGTAGAACTCCATGGCATACTCGTCCACCGTCATGCTCCCCTAGACAAGGTCAAGAAACTGGCTCTCTAGAGCACTTAGAGCCACATCCGGGAAGAACTTCTCCTTGAAAAGCTTTTTAAAAGCTTCCCAAGTCAGTCATGGCGCTACAATCCTCGATTCTGTGCTGAACCAAGTCAGAGCAATATCGAACATCTGGTTGTCCGCTGCCTTCACTTGTAGGCTCTCTGGAATCTGTGCCACCCTCAGGGCCCCCTCTACGTCCCCAATCCAATAATTGGCGCACAATATTCCTTCTATGCCTTTGAATTCCTTGGGTCCCATCCTCTTGAAGTCAATGATGGTACCTGGCCTCGGCTAGTATGGTATGCGATAAAACGGTATGGTCTGTGACTGAACAAGTGTTACCTTCTCCACAGTAGCTAGTGCTAACTGGTGAGAACTTTTGATCCCTTAAAGTAGAACGTTCGTCTGCCTCTTATGCGCTGCCATCATCTCCTGAAATATAGCAAACATCTGTGTCTCGTCTGCTGACATGGGTGATGGTAGTGGAAGATGCTCCGTGACTGCTGGAACATTCCTCGAAACTAGTGGTGAAGCACCCCCAAAAGCTGCTGCTGAAATGCCCACCTGGACTGGTAAAGTGATCCTCTGAAAGGAAGAAGGCGGAACAGTAGTTGTTGTCTCTCACTGAGGTGACAAAGTAACTGACCTCACTGAAACTACTCCAGAGCGCTGTGATCGGGTCTTCGGCAATATCATAAAGATAGATTCAAACAAAGGAATAAATATTGTGCAAGATACGATAGCATCAATGAAGGACAGTAATATTTCAAAGAAAATAATTATTCTGAATGATAAAGATAGAAAAATCAATAGATAGAAATATTTTCTAGTTGTGATTGAGTATCCTCTCATCATATATCCCTAGTCCTATATCTTATAGCAGGCTTGTAGTAATACTCTAAGTCTGAGTACTACTACTGCGATATCATACTAGTTGCGAATCCTAACCTGCATGGGCTACCACAAAAATGTGTCAATACCCGCACCCGGTGTCGGGGTACAAGTACGTGGTTACGTCCAGCCTACACCGCAGCATCGGCGGTAGAACGTTGTCTAAGTCAACAATAATATCTAAATATCTCACACAATAAATATAATCTACCTTTCAAGATATCTCAACTCTTAAATGGAGGACAATATGATAATTGTAATCAATACTGAATCATAATATAAAACTGTCACCCTCATATTTTTATTCAAGGGTAGTTTGGTAATTGACATGGGTATTTTTATTTTAGGATGTATTTTATTTAAATATTGTACATGCATGATTATTTAATTATTGTATTATTTATTGATTGCTAGATGTAGATTTATTTTAGACTTGTTTAGTGGACCTAATCTATTTTATTAGGTGTATGAACACAATATTTTAGATGAGTTTAGTTTGAGCCCATGAATTAGGCCCATGGATTAGGAGGTTGTATTAATTAGTGAAACTATTAGACTAGAACATTTTTCCCTAATTAATTTCTTTATGAGAGGCCCCAAGGGGTGTTTTGGACATTTTATACTAGCTTGGGGAGAGGGCTAGGGCCAGCCAACATAGAGGGAGGAGAGATAGTGCATTATTTTATTTTATTTCTCATTCCTTTAGATCTATATTTTCCCTCTTCCAATTTCCTTCATTCCCTCATCATTCCTCCACCAATTCTTCATAAATTTTCTTCCTTATTCTTTATTGGAGGCTTCTAAATAAAGGATCTACCAGAATAAAGCAAGGAGCAAGGAGGAGGAGGCCAAGATCTACAAGGAGAGGAGTTACTTTGTATTTGGGGACTTTTCATTGGAAATCCATCTTCCAATAGGTATATTTTAGTTTTGTCCCTTCTAATAGACTCTAGATCTAATATTTAACCATGAAAAACTAACCCACATGCATAGGCTACCCATAGGAATTGGTTTTAGGTTCATCGGAGACCTACGGTGGAAGTTATGTACAATTTGGTATCAATTTTAGGAGAATTTCGAGATTGGTAGATGTAGTATATATCAATTGATCTAATAGATCAAATTAACATATGATTGTTTTTTTGTGACTAGTGTCGTGTCCACAATTGGATAAGTGTAGGTCATAACTCATCAATTTGATGAAACAGGTTAATTTTGGGGGTTTTCCTCCGACACGGGGCCTTGTACATATCACATTGTGACACGGATACGTAGTTAATCTAACTAATATACGTATTGTTCATATTTAGTATATTAGACTTGCTCGTATCCTCCGGAATGCGTTTGGTTGTGTGTTAGGACCGTATCGCAAGCGTATCATAGAGTTAGTGTGATACGGGTGCGGTGCACTCCACGTATTTGGTGTTTTGTTCTTATTGCTATACGTACATATGTATTTATATATCTATATAATATTTATGTGATATATATATATATATATATATATATATATATATATATATATATATATATATATATATATATATATATATATATATAGCTATAGGTAGTTGTGTTTGTATATACATATATAGAGTGAGGGACCTTGATGCATATATCTAGGTGTAGATAGATACATATATATAGCTAGTTTTCTATGTGTGTATGGGTGTTTATATGTATATACTTATATGTGTTTGTGTGTGAATGGTGTGGCTGTGAGTGTGTGACAGTGGTGAGGAGAGACTCAGTTTTAAGTAGACACATATAAGTATAGTTTAGTTTTATAGTGTATCGACTTAGTGACTTAGTATAGTTTAGTTTTATAGTAGACACATACTAAGTCACTAAGTCGTATAGTTTAGTTTTATAGTGTATCGACTTAGTGACTTAGTATTGGACTCTTGCAACCTAGATTTCATCGGTTTAACCTAGAAATGGCTTATTGACCTAGAATTGCATCAACTTAATCGATTTTTATTCTTGAACCTTGTATTGATACAATATACCATATATAGGTCTGTGTGACACCAGCTTGGGCATCGAGAGACACACCTTGCTCAGGAATTCAGGCGAGTATATTTCTCTGGTAGTTTTTAATTCATAAAATTGTATATATGCATGTTCTAGAATTGTATACTTGATCCCGACACAGTAATTTCACGGACTGGTATTATATGGATCCTGTCAGGAGATGTTATCCCCTACCGTGTTCAGTGGGTACTCGTGTACATGTATCTCATCGTGTATATTGGGTATTGATTATATTTCGTGTTCACACACTGCTCATATTCAGTGTGCTAATTTATGTACACCTACCGCTCATGTTTGGTGGTTATGATATTTGTGTACACCCACTGCTAGTGTTCAGTGGTTATATTTCGTGTTCGTAGCGTATCGTGATTGGGGGTGGGAGAGTAAGAGTTGATTATATGATCAAAGCCCCATTGTTACATTGTGTATATTCTGGTTACATACCTCACTTGTAATCGTCTTACCTGATCATGTTCACCCAACCCGATCACATAATGAACTTGTATTCTGAGGCACATTAGTTAGATTACAGTTATTTTATCATATTACTGATATTTATATTATGGTTCTATATTCTCGTACATTATCTGTATATCTATTGTTCATTCATTCATATATTAGTAATCTTGTATTTTATTTCTATTATCTGTTTATTTTCTCTATTATGCTATTGAAACTGCTTTCAGAGGTATGTACTTCGCTCCAATCTTGACTGGATATATTTTTCAGATGACTGGCTTATAGAGTAGTGTCCCACATTCTACAGGCCGCATGACGACGTACCTTTAAAAGATACTCGCACAGATGTTCGCGCTCTTCCAGCAGATGCTGGACGACAACATCGACAGTCAGAGGTCCGGCGACAGAGCATGGAGAATGCTTACCAGATCGCACTTGCAGCAGTTGAGATAGCTACTACTGTCCAGCCACAGATGGCACCACCTCAGTTTATTCCTCGACAGCCGAGGCCGGTTACCATGATAGACTTCAAGAGGATGGGCCCAAAGGACTTCAGAGGCACAGAAGGGATTCTTTATGCGGATGATTGGATCGAGGATATCGAGCGGAATCTACGGCTGGCGCAGATTCCAGAGGTGCTACAGATAGACGCAACGGGTGTATGATGTTCGACATTGCATTGACATGGTTCCGGACAGACCCTAGGATTGCAGTACCATGACTCACTTGGGAAGCCTTCAAAGAGCTTTTCAAGGAGAAGTTCTTCCCATATGTGGCTCTTACATATTTGGAGAGTCAATTCCAGTACTTGTCCAGGGAGGTATGTCAGTGGACGAGTATGCGGTGGAGTATTGCTGACTCGGTCGCTTCGTGGAGGGGAAGAACCCTAGAGGCAGAGCCAGGAAGTTCAAGAAGGGCCTGAACCGGGAGGTCAAATCCCACACCAACGGAGATCCTACTGCCACCTTCGAGGAGACTCTCAGGCAGGCGCAGAGAGCGGAGGATGACTTAGAACTTGGCTCTAAGAGGCCGAGGGACACCGGAGGATCCAGCACCAACACGAGTCCAGCGAAGAGGCCTCATTTCCAGCAGTAACACCAGAGGCCTTACCAGCACCAGAGACAGCAGTATCATGGTCCAGCTAGAGCGCCGGCACAGCAGATACATCAGATCCAGAGGACAGCAATTCCTTGCACTTTCTGTAAGAAACAAGGACACGAATATGACGCATATAGGATGAGGCTAGGCCAATGCTTATTCTGCGGATCAGGAGATCTTCAGTTGAGGGCTTATCCTAAAGTCCCAACTCGTCCAATTCAGGGTGGAGGAATAGCACAGAGGGCACCCGCTAGACCACCAGTGGGATAGCAGCAGAGAGGACCTCTTCCACCGTAGTAGCAGCAGTTTGCCCAGCATCAGCAACTGAGAGGAGCACAGCGACAGGGGCGATCTTTTGCCTTGACTATCGAGGAGAAGGAGCCGGTTGGCGATGTCATTTCAGGTTCAGTTTATCTCGATTCCTTTTAACTCATATTTTGTTCGATTCTGGTACTTCTTATAGCTTTATATCTGTATCTTTTGCTTTGAAGCATCATTTTGAGTCTGAACCATTGGCGAGGACTTGCAAGATCATGACCGGGGGTGGCATTATCCTGGTCCGTAATGTTTGCAAGAACCAGAGAGTTTATTTGGGAGGCCATGAGCTGAGCGTATATTTACTTGTAATGCCACTTCTGAGTTACGATATAGTACTCGGGATGGATTGGTTGAGTTGGCATCATGCTAGTATCGATTATCGTGGAGGCGGAGTTTTATTTCAATCGCCAGGAGAGTCGGAGTTCGAGTTCGTCCGAGGAGCAGAGTAGAGCGAAGGCAATTTTTGTGGAGCTTTGGTAGAAGAGCAGGAGCCTCCACACCCGTTGATTGCAGAGTTCATGGATGTCTTTCCATAGGAGTTATCGTCGGACAGAGATATAAAATTCTCTATAGATTTAGTGCCAGGCGTAGAGCCGATATCTCAACACGTCTATAGAGTCAACAATAGCAAACTGGCAGAGTTGAAGAAGCAGGTGGATGAGTTACAAGACAAGGGCTTTATCCATTCCAGTTTATCACCATAGGGTTCTCCAGAACTTTTTTTACCAAAGAAGGATGGGTCAGTTCGTATGTGTATCGACTACAGGGCACTTAACAACCTCACTATCAAGAACAAATATCCGTTATCGCGGATTGATGACCTGTTTGACCAGTTGAGCAGAGCGAAGGTATTCTTAAAGATAGACTTGAGGTCAGGGTAACACCAGGTGAAAGTGAAGAGGAGAGATATCCCGAAGACAGCTTTCAAGACTCGTTATGGGCAGTTTGAGTTCCTGGTGATGCTGTTTGGGTTGACCAATGCCCCGGCGGTGTTCATGAACCAGATGAACAAGGTGTTTCATCAGTACCTAGATTAGTTTATTGTAGTCTTCATAGATGATATTCTGATATATTCGAAGACCCCAGAGGAGCATGAGCAGCACTTGAGAATAATTCTGGAGACCTTCAGGAAGGAGAAGCTGTATGGCAAGTTATCAAAGTGTGAGTTCTTCCTTGACAAGGTTGAATTCCTCGGACATGTTATTACAGGAGATAGAATCTCGGTGGACCCAAAGAAGATCTCAGTAGTTGAATCGTGGTCTACCCCGAGTTCAGTACCAGAGATCAGGAGTTTTCTTGGATTGGCAGGCTATTACCGCAGGTTTGTTCAGGACTTTTCCAGACTTGCAGAGCCAATGACTAGACTGACCAGGAAGGACGTGGAGTTCATCTAGACTGAGGATTGTCAGTCAGCATTTGAGGAGCTAAAGAGGAGGTTGACGATAGCTCCAATTTTGATATTGCCATCAAGAGTAGGAGAATTTTTTATTTACAGTGATACATCAGGAAAGGGTTTGGGTTGTGTGTTACAGCATCACAAGAAGGTGATTGCCTATGCTTCCCGGTAATTGCGCCCGTATGAGAAGAACTACCCTACTCATGATTTGGAGTTGGCAACGGTTATCTTTGCTCTCAAATTATGGAAGCACTACTTGTATGGAGAGAGAGTAGAGATCTTCACAGACCATAAGAGCTTGAAGTATGTTACAAAGAAAGAGCTCAACATGAGGCAGCGACGATGGTTGGAGCTGATGAAAGACTTCAACATATCTTTGTAGTACCATCCAGGGAAGGCCAACATAGTCATGGATTCTTTGAGCAGGTATCCCGTAGCTATGTGCTTGATGAGAGAAATATTTATTGGCAGATCTTGACAGTTTGGGCATTGAGGTATTGGTTCCTGGAGTCGCAGCACAGATATGGAGACTTTAGGTACAGTTAGAGCTGATGGACCGAGTCAGAGCTGGATAGTATGAGGATGAGTCTCTGAGGAGCATCAGAGCACAGGTTCAGATGGGGTTGGTAGAGGACTTCATCATCGCAGATGATGGGTCATTGCGATATGGTACCAGGTTATGTGTACCAAGCGGAGCATTGTACGAGGATATTCTGCATGAGGTGCATCGTTCTCAGTACTCTATGCATCCAGGTACCAATAAGATGTATAGAGACATGAGAGAGCATGTATGGTGGTATGGCATAAAGCGGGAGGTAGCTAGCTTCATGTCAGATGCTTAGTTTGCCAGCAGGTAAAGGCGGAGAGATAGAGGCCAGGAGGATTGCTTCAGCCTTTACCCATTCTGGAGTAGAAATGGGAACATGTGACTATGGATTTTATATCGGGACTCCCACGTTCTCTTGGAGGCAAAGATGAAATTTGGGTCATCGTGGACAGGTTGACCCAATCAGCCCACTTTCTGCCATTTAAAGTGGGTATATCTATGGAGAAGCTCGCAGATATGTATGTGCATCAGATTGTCAGATTGTACAGTATTCCAGTAAGCATAGTCTCAGATTGGGATAGTTGCTTCATGTTCCACTTCTGGAGGAGTTTGCAGGCTAACTTGGGCACTCAGCTCAAGTTCAGTACCGCTTATCACCCTCAGACTGAAGGACAGTCGGAAAGGACTATTCAGACTCTCGAGGATATGCTATGCACCTGCGTTTTAGATCTTGGAGGTTCTTGGGAGGATCACCTTCACTTGATAGAGTTTTCATACAACAATAGCTACCAAGCCAACATTGAGATATCACCATTCGAGGCGTTATATGGACGGAGATGTCGCACTCTGTTGTCCTGGGATGATGTTGGTGACAGAGCTTTATTGGGACCAGAGATGATAATAGATACAGCAGAGAAGATGAAGCTTATCAGGGACAGACTTCGAGTAGTGCAGGACAGGCAACGGCATTGGACCAATAGCCACCGGAGACCTTTGGAGTTTGAGATATAGCTTTAGTTTTGTTTTGCTTATGTTTAATTTTTTTTGTTAGAGTGCTAATGTTGTATTTCGTGCTAGGTTGGCGGTCTGGTTTTCTTGAGGATTTCTCCGACACGTGGCACGATTCGTTTCGGTGGAGACGGCAAGCTTAGTCCGTGATTTATCGGACCTTTCAGTATTCTTGAGAGGGTCGGTGTTGTTGCATACAGACTAGACTTACCACCTGCACTGGAAGGAGTGCACAACGTGTTTCATGTGTCGCAGCTGAGATGGTACATAGCAGATCTCAATCATGTGTTGCATCACTCGGAGATATATGTGGGCCCTACTCTTAGCTATCCAGAGCAGCCAGTGGAGATTCTGGATCGGAGAGAGAAGTTGCTGAGAAACCAGATGATTCCTTTGGTGCGCATCACGTGGAGGCATCACTCGCCAGGAGAGAGTACCTGGGAGTGAGAGGCCGAGATGCGCGAGCGATATCCATATCTATTCTAGCCGTGAGGTATAATTCTTTCTTGCATTGTATTTTTTACTTTTGGTAGTTAGTTTTTTCCTTAATTTTGAGGATAAAAATTTTTTAAGGTGGGTAGGATTGTCACCCTCATATTTTTATTCAAGGGTAGTTTGGTAATTGGCATGGGTATTTTTATTTTAGGATGTATTTTATTTAAATATTGTGCATGCATAATTATTTAATTATTCTATTATTTATTGATTGCTAGTTTTAGATTTATTTTAAACTTGTGTAGTAGACCTAACCTATTTTATTAGATGCATGAACCCAATATTTTAGATGAGTTTAGTTTGAGCCCATGAATTAGGCCTATGGATTATGAGGTTGTATTAATTAGTGAAACCATTAGACTAGAACCTTTCCTTCCTAATTAATTTCTTCATGAGAGGCCCCAAGGGATATTTTGAACATTTCATACTAGCTTGGGGAGAGGTCTAGGGCTGACCAACATAGAGGTGGGAGAGAGAGTGCATCATTTTATTTTATTACTCATTCCTTTAGATCTATATTTTTCCTCTTCCAATTTCCTTTATTCCCTCATCATTCCTCCACCAATTCTTCACAAATTTCCTTCAATATTCTTCATTGGAGGCTTCTACATCAAGGATCTACAAGAAGGAAGCAAGGAACAAGGAGGAGGAGGCCATGATCTACAAGAAGAGGAGCTACTTTGCATTTGGGGATTTTTTATTGGGAATTCATCTCTCAATAGGTATATTTTAGTTTTCTCCCTTCTAATAGACTCTAGATCTGAGATTTAACCATAAGAAACCAACCCACATGCATAGGCTACCCATAGGAATTGGCTTTAGGTTTATCAAGACCTAAGGTGGAAGTTATGTGCAATTTAATATCAATTTTAGGGGATTTCCAATATTGGCACATGTAGTGTTTGTCAATTGATCTAATATATAAAATTGACATATAATTATTTGTTTGTGACTAATATCGTGTCCATAATTGGATACGTGTAGGTCGTATCTCGTCAATTTGACAAAACGGGTTGATTAGGAGGGGTTTCTCCAACACGGGACCTTGTGCATATCACATTATGACACGGACACGTAGTTAATCTAATTACTATACGTATTATTCATATTTAGTATATTAGATTTGTTTGTATCCTCTGGGATGCGTTTGATTGTGTGTTGGGGCCGTATCGCAAGCGTATCATAGAGTTAGTATGATACGGGTGTGGTACACTCCATGTGTTTGGTATTTTGCTCTTATTGCTATACGTACATATGTATTTATATATCTATATAATATTTATGTGATATATATATGTATATAATAGTGTATATGAGTTTTTGTATATGTGAGTGTCTATGTGTGTATATAATAGAGTATATATATATATATATATATATATATATATATATATATATATATATATATATATATATATATATATATATATATATATATTATATAAGTACTTGTATGTATGTATGTATGTGTGTGTTTGTGTTTGTGTTTATGTGTGTGAGAGTGTAGGTATATATATATATATATATATATATATATATAGGTAGTTGTGTTTGTATATATATATATATAGAGTGAGGGACCTTGATACATACATCTAAGTGTGGATAGATACATATATATAGCTAGTTATTTATGTGTGTATGGGTGTTTATATGTATATACGTATATGTTTTTGTGTGTTTGTGTGTGAGTGGTGTAGCTGTGAGTTTGTGTCAGTGGTAAGGAGAGACTCAGTTTTCAGTAGAAACTAAGGGGGTGGCATCGTGCAACAAACTACTGTGCAGATGTACATTGATCAGACCACTGTGCAGAATAATAGCTCATAAAAGAGGAGAATTGCTGTGCACTCAGTGGCAGCAACAAGTCAGAGGTATGTTGCACTGTGCTAGAGGAGAGGATTTCAGCACAGGGAGTCACAGTATCAGTTCACACAAGTTTTAGTATCAGGCATCAACTAGTAAACTGTGTATACAACAAGGGGAGAGCGGGCTCTGAGTGTGTGCAGCTGCACTCGGGCAGCAACAGCATGTGAGCATTTTACTTTGCAGTAAACAGTATCAATATCAGTATCTTCACAGCAAGTATCAGTCGGATTCAGTCCAGCTTCAAGTATCAGTTTTCAGTGTAGTTTTAGTTGAGCTTGGGTTTGGGTTATCAAGGTTATTGGTTTCAGTTAGTTTTCAGTGGGTTAGTAACAGTTCAGTGGATAGTTAGTTGTTTAATTGTTAATAGTAGATAGGATTAGTGATAGTTAGTTTATGTTAAAGTATTGAGTAGTTGAGATAATTAGGTTAGATTGTTATTAATAGACAGTTAATAGGTAGTGTCAGTAGATTAGCGTGTTAGTATATAATTAGTTATATATGTATCTATGTTGATAGTTAACTATAGATATATGTATATTTGTATCTTGTAGATAGGTATGTTTAGTAGTATAGTTAGTTCTCTAATAGTATTGAGATATATTATAGTAGCTAGTATATGTTAGTTTATAGTTAGTATATTAGCTTGGGGTATTATATATGTGTATTAGCTATATGTCAGTGTTTTGGATTACCTTGGGATTCCAAGGTAATACCAAGTTATTGTCACGACCCGCACCCAAAAAATTGGGCATGAGTCATGGGTACGTCCAGCCTACGTCGCATCATCGGCGGTAGAACGTTGTCTAGGTCTACTATCTAGCTAACAATCTCACACAATAATATAAGTACCTGCCAATATCTCAACTCCAAACGGAGGAACAATATGATAAAAATAATACAAATATTCAACCACGGTCTAAGCACGATAAGAAAACAAAGAAGTCTAACAACTACAAAGTCTAAACAACAACTACTACTAAAGAAAACAACAATAATAATAACAACAATATCCTGAATCAAATATAATACAAAGTCTTAAACCAAAAGTCGGAGACAAATCTAGTACCAAAATCTAATAAATACAACTGAGGTCCTAGTGATCCCGGCTACCAACCCGAAAATCACTCCTGAACTGGGGGTCCCTGTCTGCACCATCGACAGGCTGAGGTCCATAAAATATCGGACACCAATCTTTCGGATCCTCTGAAAAATATATCCAGTCAGGATTAGAGCAAGTACACCTCTAACAGCAGTTCCAGTTAAATGATAAAAACTATAAAGCAGTTGTAGCAAGTAGCACAAGGTGAAGGAAATAAAGTATGAACAAGGAAATATATATATATATATATGTCAACTGGTGCATAAAGGTAAAGATGCATGAAAATCAGAAGCAAGATAATAATGACTGCAGGATGCAAGAAATCTAAACGAAGAGCAAGTGTGTGCACAATAACGTGAAGTGAGTCCAGCAAGAGTAAATATAATGAGTTCAGTCCATAGAGTATAATTGAGACCAGTCAAGAAGTGTAAGTGATTCAAGACTAGAAAGAATGAACTAGTGCCTCTGAAATACCCGTTTTGACATGTAAATGGCTAGGGGTAAGTATGGCTCACCGTACACTGGGTGTGCGGCTGCTATCATTCCAGATTAGACCAGAGGGAGTGATTCCAGATTTGGGAATGTTTACATGTCTACTCGAGTATTTCCCTGCACCGACTAGTACCAGTGAATCCAAGACCCGACACATAAAATAAATATGAGTCCAGCCAGAAATATGAGTGATGCTTGTAGTGAGTCCTGATGTGATGTCAGTAGGTGATTCCAGAAATAGAGGACAGAAACATGAAATATATGTGTCGCAAGTAAATGAATCCAAAAATACTAGTCAGTGTCGTGCTAGAAAATCTGATAATACTATACTAGAAGCTGAATCATAATAATTATCAGATAATAAAAACTATTAGAGAATGTACTCGTCTGACGTCCTTAGCAACTAGCGAGGATCGAGGTCCGAACTGGCGTCGCGAAGACCTAATACAGAAATCCAAGTTTACTTGGTGCTCTAGAGACATAAACACATTTAAATAAACTAAAAGCAAGCTTCTAGGTCTTTTCTAGGTCAAACGGGTCAAACCGGCATGTTCTAGGTCAAAAAGTCAACCATAGGTCCCAAAAGTCAACTCTAGGCCAAAACTAGGTCAAAAGTTGACTTTGGCGGTCAACCGGGTCAACTACGGTCAACTCTAGGTCAAACTAGGATGCCCCTAATATTTTAGGTCAAAACTAGCTCATTAAGCTAGTAAACCCACAAACTCGCCTCTTTGAGATACTAGGATACCCTCGGTATCCGATATCTCAACCTACGCTATATACCCCATCTAAATCTACTAATACATATCCTAACATATATATATATATATATATATATATATATATATATATATATATATATATATATATTTATATATACTACTATATATAAACATTAATATATATATATATATATATATATATATATATAACCTAGTATTTAGGCAATACCTCAATATCTCATCTCCGATACCACAACTTACCTCAATACCTTGACACCTCAAGTTACCTTCAATACCTCAAGGTATTGAAATCCAATACCTTGCCCTTCACATCTCACTAACTATATACCTAACTATACCTATATATATATATATATATATATATATATATATATATATATATATATATATATATATATATATATATATATATATATATATATCTAACTATCTATCTATCTATCTATCTATCTCTCTCTCTCTCTCTCTCTCTCTATATATATATATATATATATATATATATATATATATATATATATATATACACATATCCATATCCATATCCATATACATATACATATACATATATACATATACTTATATATATATATATATATATATATATATATATATATATATATATATATATATATATATATATATATATATATATATCACTCAACTGCTGCTACGACTACCTACTTGCTGCTACTGCTGCTATTACCTACTGCTGCTGCTACATGCTGCTCCTGCTCCTACATGCTACCAACCCCGTACGCGGAGTTGTGTACGTCATCTAGAGATGGACATTCGTGACCCTTTACATTCTCATACTTGTTTTATCAAGTACTTTATAACCCAGGACACTTGACACCATGCATATGACAGAATCTTTCTGAGATAATCATGGTGATTCTGTATAGGATACAGGATGGACATAGACATTATATTCTTAGAGATTATACGACTGGTTGCATTAGCTATGATCTCACGTGACATGGACATGAGACGTTATGGACATGAGACGTGTGGTTACATTGGGTGGGGAGAGACACACAGGCTATAGGCTGTTCTATATATATCTACTACTATTGTGAGGTTGTAGACTCTCGAGCAGAGCTAGATCCATTACTTGTTATTACTGCTACCGGCTCCCCGACACAGAGCTTGTAGCGGTCTCAGCCTGAGTACTAGTGATGCTCTCAGTTGCATTTTCACATAGATGGTTATGTAGTTACCCTACTTATTTTATTTACTATTTCACTGCTTTTATTTTGGCTTGTATTATTTGTACCTTGCTATGTCCCCTGAGGACCTGGATCCGGATGATGTCCCCAGGTTTAGCAGAAGAGCATTATCCCGAGGTTTACGGGACATGAGCAGAAGCTGTACCAGAACCTGTTACTGGAGCTGAACCAATCCCAGAAGAAGAGGTAATGGCTGAAGACTTTTCCTGAGTATATGTTATTTGTACTCATCAGATACTTTATTTTGGACTCTTTTGTTCTGGTCTGTTGAACCAGTATTTTAGACTATTATCGGGTTGTTCCCCGAAATACTTTGTTGAGACTGGATGTTGATTTACTTTTCTTACTGATGTTGAACTTATTATCTTCTGTGGATAAGATTAGTTATTACAGGATGTATTAGACCTAATTTTACAGCTTAAGTATACCCTGGTGGATCCATTAAATTGGGTTGTCCATCAGAGTGTACTGCTGGCCATTGCCACGTGTCTAGTCCCTTGATAATTTGGGACTGGGGCGTGACATGATGGTTTTTGTGGTGGCCCATACAGGTCTTACGACTAAATTGTTTGGTTTTAACTTAGGGACCGAGCAAGCCTGTAACAAGGATAGGATAGGTTATAGGATCTCATCCATTGGTTGAATCATTTTTTGAACTCTATATCGAATTTGAATTAAGTACTTGATTTGCATCCTGCTTTGATTCTACTGAACGTTCTCATAAAGTTTATTTTGGATGCAGAATAATGCATCCAAGAATTGGAGATGAGAATCCCTTGAGTACACCACAAGATGCTGTGGTTACCTATGGAGACGGAGTGACACCAGAGAATAGAGGGCAATCCTCTCAAAGCGATCAAGCTGAATAGCATAATTCAAGGTTCAGGCGTGACGACATCCCACCTCTGCCACAGTTCACTCCACATATGCCTATCTTTCCACCAGGGCAAGCCATGGACGGGCAGCAGATGTTTTAGATATTTTATGCCATGATGCAAGCCCAATAGCAGGTTCAACAAGAGGCTCAGCGTCATGAGGCCGAGTACCTGAGGAACAGCCTAGTAACCGCACTGGAGCAGGTGAACCCACAAGCTAGGCGACCAGCGATGAGATCTATCACTGATTTCCGTCAACTAAAGCCCCGTACCTTTTTGGGAAAGGAGGGACCAACTGAAGTGCATGAGTGGCTCACGAACACACACCACCAGTTGGAAGCAGCTGAACTTCCGAGGGAGAGATGGATGACTGCTATCAGGATGCAGTTGACTGATAATGCACATCATTGGTGGTTATCAGAAGAGAGAAGGCTCGGACTGGACCGAGTCACTTGGGAAGAGTTCTCCAGACTCTTCCAAGAGATGTATATCCCAGCTGTTGCTCGGTCAGAACTCTGAGACAAGTTTAACCGCCTTATCCAAGGCAATATGTCGGTGGAAGAGTACAATGCTGAATTCATTCGCCTGAGTCGCTTTGCCCCTTCCCTAATTCCTACCGAAGAAGAGAAGGCGGAGAAGTTCTTTAATGGACTCAGGTTCGAGCTCCAGAGGTTGATCGGATCTGTTGCACCTACATCATACACCGACGTCCTTGCTGCAGCACAACGCATGGAGCGCGTTACCAGGAGGGAGTCAAGTCTAAAGCAGCCATTCACATCAGTACCATCCAGGGCATCACAAGGGGATTCTGCAAAGCGATCCCAGAAGAATCTACCTCAGAGAGCAGCACCAAGAACCCTACCTACTTGTCATTACTGCAGCAAGTTAGGTCACATTAAAAATGAGTGTAGATGCAAGTTGGGACTATGCCTGGTTTGTGGATCCAACCAGCATCTTTCCAGGGACTGCTCTGAATGCAGAGAGGGAGCACCAAGACTAGCTTTACCTGCGCCAAGGCCAGCTTATCCAGCAGTGGGAGTACCGCAGACGGGAGTTGGAGGAGTCAGACCACCAGCTCCAGGAGGATATCAGTAGAGACCACCATTGCCATCACAAGCAGCACTATTCCAGCAGGCTCGTCAGCAGAGGGGTCCAGCTCAGGGACGAGGTCAGGCATTTGCATTGGCTGTTGAGGAGGAAGCTACTGCAGGAGAAGTTATAGCAAGTACTATTTTAGTAGCTTCATTACCTGCTGTAGCTTTATTTGATTCTGGAGCATCGCATTCATTCATAGCTGCTAGCTTCGTAGCCACCCATAGAGTAGCTACTGCACCCCTTCCGAAGACTAAGAGAATACTTAGAGAGGTAGAATTATCCCGGTTAGTGATATATGTAGATCTTGTTCGGTAGTAGTCTGTGGAAGAGAGATGCGAGCCCAATTTCTGATCTTTTCTATGCCTGATTATGATATTGTACTTGGTATGGACTGGTTAATTCAGTATCATGCGACTCTTGATTGTCGGCTTAGAAAGATTATATTTAGACCACCTGGACATTCAGAGTTTGAGTTTCTTCGGGGAGCTGTAGAGCAAGGTGTTCAGCCAACTCTTAGGGTATTATCTGTAGAATGGGAGTCAGGTTACCCAAGAGTCATATCAGAGTTTGTGGATGTATTTTCTGATGATCTTCCAGGTTTACTACCTGATCGGGAAATAGAATTCATAATAGACTTAACTCCAGGAGCAGGGCCTATCACTTCATCAGTATATCGGCTAGCACCTAAGGAGTTAGTGGAGTTGAAGAAACAAGTTGATGATCTTCTGGAGAAGGGTTTTATCCGGCCCAGTGTTTCACCTTGGGGAGCACCCATACTTTTTGTACCGAAGAAGGATGGAACAGTTCGCCTGTGTATTGATTACAGGGCACTAAACGTCGTGACCATTAAGAACGGGTATCCCTTGCCACGCATTGATGACTTATTTGATCAATTGAGTGGAGCTAGGGTATTCTCGAATATTGACCTTAGATCCGGTTATCACCAGATTAGAGTGAGGAAGGAAGATATACCGAAGACAGCCTTCAGGACCAAGTATGGACACTATGAGTTCTTAGTAATGCCATTTGGTTTAACCAACGCGCCAGCTGTGTTCATGAGTTTAATGAACAGAGTTTTCCATCAGTACTTGGACATATTGTGGTTGTGTTTATTGATGATATTCTAGTATATTCCAAGAGCCACGAAGAGCACGAGGAGCATCTCAGAATCGTGCTAGAGACGTTGAGGCAGGAGAAGTTATATGCTAAATTCAGTAAATATGAGTTTTGTATGGATAAGGTACCTTTCTTAGGACATATCATCTCAGGAGAAGGACTTTCAGTTGATCCGGAGAAGTTTGCTGCCATTGAGACTTGGCCTACACCTACATCAGTTGCTGAAGTGAGAAGTTTTCTAGGACTTGCTGGATACTACCGAAGGTTCGTAGAAAATTTCTCAAGGATTGCGGAGCCGATGACAAAGTTGACACGTAAGGATCAGGAGTTTGCATGGACAGAAGAATGCCAGAAGGCCTTTGAAGAATTAAAGAGACGTCTAACAACAGCACCAGTCTTGACTCTTCCTTCAGGGTTAGGAGATTTTGTTATTTATAGTGATGCGTCAGGTAGTGGACTAGGATGTGTTTTGATGCAAATTGGCAAAGTTATCGCTTATGCATCAAGACAGTTGAAAGTCCAGGAGAAGAACTATCCAACGTATGATCTTGAGCTAGCTGCAGTAATATTTGCACTGAAGATTTGGAGGCACTATCTTTATGGAGAGAAGGTGGAAATTTTTACTGATCACAAGAGTCTGAAGTATATATATACTCAGAAGGAGCTCAACATGAGGCAAAGACGTTGGCTTGAGTTGATGGTGGACTTTGATATAGATCTGAAGTACCATCCGGGGAAGGCGAATGTAGTAGCAGACGCACTCAGCAGGAAGCCTACGGCTTATTTCTTGACGATGCAGCCTGAGCTATTAAGAGATTTACAGGAGCTCCGGATAGAGGTTATTTTACCAGGACAGAGTGGCTTGCTGGCTAATCTGAAAGTTAAGTCATCGCTTGTGGAGAGGATTAAAGAAGCTTTGCCTACTGATGCTAGATTTCGAAGACTTAAAGAGAAGACAGAAGAAGGCATGCAGACGGGACTTCGCATACATGAGGATGGGACATTAAGGTGCGAAAATCGCCTATATGTTCCAAATGGAGAATTGAGACAGGAGTTAATGAATGAAGCACATAGCTTTATGTACTCTGTTCATCCAGGAGAAACAAAGATGTACCGAGATTTAAGGTTGTATTATTGGTGGCATAGAATGAAAAGGGAGATTGCAAGATTTGTGGCTAAATATTTAGTCTGCCAACAAGTAAAGGCCGAGCATCAGAGGACTGCAGGTATGTTGCAGCCGCTTCCCATACCAGAATGGAAGTGGGAACATATCACCATAGATTTCGTCACAGGATTTCCAAGAAGCCCCAGCAGAAGAGATGCGGTATGGTTTATCGTGGATCGACTCACTAAATCGGCACATTTTTTGCCGTTTAGAGTTGGACAGTCTACAGAGGTACTAGCCGACATGTATATGCGACAAATCGTAAGATTACATGGAGTGCCGATTAGTATTATATCGGATCGAGACTCGAGATTTACATCTCATTTCTGGCGAAGCATGCAAGAGAGTCTTGGCACCAGACTCAAATTCAGCACTGCCTATCATCCACAGACAGATGGCCAATCAGAACGTACAATACAGATCTTGGAGGATATGCTGCGACCTTGTATGTTAGACTTTGGAGGGTCTTGGGAAGATTATTTATATTTTGTGGAGTTCTCATACAACAACAGTTATCAGGCAAGCATCCAGATGGCACCTTTCGAGGCATTGTACGGTAGAAAGTGCAGATCGCCAATATGCTGGAGTGACATTGGAGAGCGTCAAATATTGGGTTCAGAGTTGATAATGCAGACAGTTAAAAAGGTGAAACAAATTTAGAATCATCTTCGTGCAGCTCAGGACAGACAGATGCATTGGGCTAATACACACAGACGTCCCCTGGAGTTCAAGGAAGGAGAGCACGTATTCTTGAGGATTTTGCCCACTCGAGGTACCATTCAATTTGGGAGCAGAGGCAAGTTGAGCCCAAGGTATATTGGGCCATTTGATATTCTGGAGCGCATTGGTGAGGTGGCTTATCGTCTTGCATTACCTCCATCTTTAGAGGGAATGCATAATGTATTCCATATCTCACAGCTAAGAAGGTACGTGACTGACCCAAGTCACATAGTTGATCATTCTGATATCGCAGTAGGCCCAAGCCTGAGATATGAAGAACAACCAGTGGGTATACTCGGCACCAGTGAGAAGACACTACGAGGACAGACAATTAAACTGGTTCGTGTGGCTTGGAAGCAACACTCTCCTGGGGAATCTACCTGGGAGCGGAAGGATATCATGCGCCAGCGTTATCCCCACCTTTTCGAGGATGCAGGTATAACCTAAGCAATTCTTGTAAATCCCATAGTGCTATTCTTTAGTAGCTTATTCTTTGATTGCGATGACGCAATCTTCTTAAGGAGGGTAGATTGTAATCACCTGAAATTTTTAGAATTAAAAAATAAATTTTTAGAATTTATTTAGCATTTTCTGTAATTTTTTAACAAATTTAACTAAGGTAATCTAATTTTAAATGATTTTTAAAAGATATTAATTAATATTAAAATGTGATAAAAATTATATTTTCTAGTATAAAATAAAAAATTGGACCTAGGATAATTTTTCGGGAATTTATTGGACCCCGAAAATATTTTTAAAGCCCTAAAAACTATTGTAAATAATAAACCCAATTAAACCTGAACCCGGTTCATTGAACCAAAATAAACCAAACCAAAATAAACCAAACCGAACGGTCTGCACGAACCGACCCAACCCAAACCTTAGCGGGTCAGATCCGGGTTTGACCCGACCCGCTGAGGAGCCGACCCGACCCGACCCGTTTGGAGCCCTAACCCCCAAACCATTCTCCTACCCGACCCTTCACCTGCCGACGGCCGTTTCCGCAGCCGTGGCCGCCGGCGACCCCCCATCTTCACCTTCCCCCAACGCCGGCTGCCTCTTCTTCCACTTCCGGCCAACTCTCGATCTCTCCACCTCCCCTATCCCTCTATATAAACCCGCAGCGGCCACCGGAGTTTCCCCCTTTCTCTTTCTTCTCCGGTGAGCCTCCATTAACTCCGGTGACTCCCCTCCGTCCCAGCAGACTACAGGGGCCGCTCTCCAGCACCACACCCGGCCGCCCTCGACCACACCGGCCTCCCCAGAGCCCGACGCCCAGCCCAGCTCCTCCGGCCAACTCCTAAACCTCCAGCTTCCAGAACCGCGGCCAGCGCCCTCCTCCTGCCCTCACCGACTCCGGCCGGCACCGCAGCACCGGCGCCGCCTCCACCCTCAGTACAGCCTCCGGCGAGCTCGGACACGGCAGAGCCCAAGCCCTAGCCAGGACACGGCCTGGACACAGTGTCCAGGACACGGTAGACTCAAACTCGGACACGCGCAACTTATTTTCGGAGCCCTGTTCAGGTACTCATATCTCTCTCCTCACTGCCCTGTTTTCGTTTTTGTCAGTTCTGACGCGTAGGCTGTGTGACCCCCTCGGTGCCCGTGCAAACCGCTCGGTGCATCGCGTCCTGTGGTGATCGTGAACCGCGATCCAAAAACAGGAAAATTAATGCCCTGTTTCACCCCGGAACTGAGTACGCCCCACCAAAGGGGATAACTTGGTCTCGTGCGGTCTTCACCGGTATGTGCGCATCGTTGATACGGACGTGCAGGATTTCACAGAAGTTGATTCGAATGTGCGTGCACACCGGAATCAACGCGTATCCGCCGACAACGTCCCGTATTCGTCCGTTCTGGATCTTGCTGTAACTTAGTGTACACACGTCGGATTGAAATAAAACTTGCGCTATCAGACTCATAACAATACGTTGGTCCTGTGACCCAAGTTTGGTTCGATTCTGAGAACGTTGACAAAATTGCGTATCGTGGGCCCCATAGGCTCCACTTGACGGGCGATTTTGAGATTGGCTCATCGAAATTCAATTCTGGAAGTTCTGTTGGGTTCGTATCATCGTTCCTGACTTGTTGACACTAAATTGAACGAATTTGGAGACCTTTGACCCTGACACAATTTTCGGTGCAAGGCAGCCTACATGTGGACTCCGCTTTGACCAAGAAATGTCATTTTTGCCCTTGTGTCCAAATTGGACTTAAGGACAGGTGTTTCTAGCTATTTCATATTTTCTGAGACTGTTGG
Organism: Iris macrosiphon; assembly: GCA_036927795.1. Lineage (NCBI taxonomy): Eukaryota > Viridiplantae > Streptophyta > Magnoliopsida > Asparagales > Iridaceae > Iris > Iris macrosiphon. Next base: position 15,079,089 of record JAYESA010000016.1, read on the forward strand.
TCATATTTATTTCAGCTTTTGGATGAGTATTTACAGGACCCACTGATACAGGGACCGCTACTGGTATTTCAACCCCAGACAAGTGTACCTTGCCAACTTGCAGTTCTGTTATTATTTACTTTGACTTAGTTATATTTGTTGTACATGTTTAAACCTAGGACCGTGTGACCTACTTAGCGTCCGATTAATAGTCGGGTGCCAACCCCGTACGCGGAGTTGTGTACGTCATCTAGAGATGGACATTCGTGACCCTTTATATTCTCGTACTTGTTTTATCAAGTACTTTATAACCCAGGACACTTGACACCATGCATATGACAGAATCTTCCTGAGATATTCATGGTGATTCTGTGTAGGATACATGATGGACATAGACATTATATTCTTAGAGATTATACGACTGGTTGCATTAGCTATGATCTCACGTGACATGGACATGAGACGTTATGGACATGAGACATGTGGTTACATTGGGTGGAGAGAGACACACAGGCTACAGGCTGTTCTATATATATCTACTACTATTGTGAGGTTGTAGACTCTCGAGCAGAGCTAGACCCATTACTTGTTATTACTGCTACCGGCTCCCCGACACAGAGCTTGTAGCGGTCTCAGCCTGAGTACTAGTGATGCTCTCAGTTGTATTTTCATATAGATGGTTATATAGTTACCCTACTTGTTTTATTTACTATTTCACTGCATTTATTTTGGCTTGTATTATTTGTACCTTGCTATGTCCCCTGAGGACCTGGATCCGGATGATGTCCCCAGGTTTAGCAGAAGAGCATTATCCCGAGGTTTACGGGACATGAGCAGAAGCTGTACCAGAACCTGTTACTGGAGCTGAACCAATCCCAGAAGAAAAGGTGATGGCTGAAGACTTTTCCTGAGTATATGTTATTTGTACTCATAAGATACTTTATTTTGGACTCTTTTATTCTGGTCTGTTGAACCAATGTTTTAGACTATTATCGGGTTGTTCTCCGAAATACTTTGTTGAGACTGGATATTGATTTACTTTTCTTACTGCTATTGAACTTATTATCTTCTATGGATGAGATTAGTTATGACAGGATATATTAGACCTGATTTTATAGCTTAAGTACACCCTGGTGGATCTATTAAATTGGGTTGTCCATCAGAGTGTACTGCTGGCCATTGCCACGTGTCTAGTCCCTTGATAATTTGGGACGGGGACGTGACAGCAGTTGCCTGAATACAAGCTGGATGAGAGGTGGCAGACCTCTCGGTGACAACTGCTGGGACGGTACGATGGGATCGTGTCTTCGTAGGCATCCTGAACACCGATCAAAAGAAGTCAATACGGCACAAGATACGATATCATCAAAGAAGGACAGTAATATTTCAAAAGGAAGCAATTTCAGAATAATTAGAAATAGCAAATATTAGATTGGAATTGTTCCTAGTCGTGATTGAGTACACTCTCATCCTAGATCCTATATCCTAGAGCAGGCTCGCAGCAGTACAACCAAATCGTTGTACTACCACGACATCGCACTAATTGCGAAGCTCGAGACCTGCTTGGTCCGCCACCAAAAAATGTGTCACGACCCGCACCCAAAAAATCGGGCATGAGTCGTGGGTACGTCCAGCCTACGTCGCAGCATCGACTGTAGAACGATGTCTAGGTCTACTATCTAGCTAACAATCTCACACAACAATATAAGTATCGGCCAAGATCTCAACTCCAAATGGAGAAACAATATGATAAAGATAATACAAATACTCAATCACAATCTAAGCACGATAAGATAACAAGAAAGTCTAACAACTACAAAGTCTAAACAACAAATACTACAAAAGACAGCAACAATAATAATAACAATAACATCCTGAATCAAATACAATACAAAGTCTAAAAGCAAAAGCCGGGGACAAATCTGGTACCAAAAGCTAATAAATACAACTGAGGTCCTAGTAATCTCGGCTACCAATCCGAAAATCACTCCTGAACTAGGGGGTCCCTGTCTGCACCATCGACAGGCTGAGGTCCATAAAATATCGGACACCAATCTTCCGGATCCTCTGAAAAATATATCCAGTCAGGATTAGAGCAAGTACACCTCTAACAGCAGTTCCAGTTAAATGATAAAAACTATAAAGCAGTTGTAGCAAGTAGCACAAGGTGAAGAAAATAAAGTATGAACAAGGAAATATATATATATATATATATATATATATATATATATATATATATATATATATGTCAACTGGTGCATAAAGGTAAAGATGCATAAAAATTAGAAGCAAGATAATAATGACTGCAGGATGCAAGAAATCTAAACTAAGAGCAAGTGTGCGCACAATAACGTGAAGTGAGTCCAGCAAGAGTAAATATAATGAGTTCAGTCCATAGAGTATAATTGAGACCAGTCAAGAAGTATAAGTAATTCCAGACTAGAAAGAATGAATTAGTGTCTTTGAAATACCTGTTTCGACATATAAACGGCTAGGGGTAAGTATGGCTCACCGCACACTGGGTGTGCGGCTGCTATCGTTCCAGATTAGACCAGAGGGAGTGATTCCAGATTTGGGAATATTTACATGTCTACTTGAGTATTTCCCCGCCTTGACTAGTACAAGTGAATCCAAGACCCGATACGTAAAATAAATATGAGTCCAGCTAGAAATATGAGTGAGGCCTGTAGTGAGTCCTGATATGATGTCATTAGGTGATTCCAAAAATAGAGGCCATAAACATGAAATATATGTGTCACAAGTAAATGAATCCATAAATACTAGTCATTGTCGTGCCAGGAAATCAGATAATACTATACTAGAAGCTGAATCATAATAATTATCAGATAATGAAAACTATCAGAGAATGTACTCGCCTGACATCCTGAGCAACTAGCAAGGATCGAGGTCCGAACTAGCGTCGCGAAGTCCTAATATGGAAATCCAAGGTTACTTGGTGCTCTAGAAAGATAAACACATTTAAATAAACTAAAAAGTCAACCCTTGGTCCAAAAAGTCAACTCTAGGCCGAAACTAGGTCAAAGGTTGACTTTGGCGGTCAACCGGGTCAACTATAGTCAACTCTAGGTCAAACTAGGGTGCCCCTAAAATTCTAGGTCAAAACTAGCTCATTAAGCTAGTAAACCCACAAACTCGCCTCTTTGAGATACCGGGATACCCTCGGTATCTAATATCTCAACCTATGCTATATACCCCATCTAAACCCACTAATACATATCCTAACATATATATATATATATATATATATATATATATATATATATAAGCCTCACTAACTCCATACCTAGGCATAAGCCCAATACCTCGCCCCGATACCCAATACCTTGAGTATCTCAAGGTATTGAGATACCTCTAGCCTTACCCCTCTCTAACTCTAACTAACTAGCTAACTATATATATATATATATATATATATATATATATATATATATATATATATATATATATATATATATATATAACCTAGTATTTAGGCAATACCTTAATATCTCATATCCGATACCTCAACTTACCTCAATACCTTGATACCTCAAGTTACCTTCAATACCTCAAGGTATTGAAATCCAATACCTTGCCCTTCACATCTCACTAACTATACACCTAACTACACCTATATATATATATATATATATATATATATATCACTCAACTGCTGCTACTAGTTGCTGTTGCTGCTGCTACTACCTACTTGCTGCTGCTGCTGCTATTACCTACTGTTGCTGCTGCTGCTGCTGCTCCTACATGCTGCTGTTGTTGCTCCTACATGCTGCTTTTGCTGCTCCCTCTACCTGCTGCTGCTGCTCCCTCTACCTCACTCACTCACTCACTCACTCACTCACTCACTCACTCTCCTCCTCTCTCTCATTCAAATTTTATACACACACACACACTAAATCAACACACACACTCACCCACATACATATAAATACATATATATATATAAATATAAACTCGAAAACCCTAATACATACTCTACAAGGCTAAACTAATCCGTGCACAAGCCCGAAACTTAGAAACTAAGTCGAAATGGCCATTTGGTTATTTTAACGAATACGTGGAGAGCGACTTGCGATACCTCACGAAACGCACACCAAACCTAATCGGAATCGACCTAAAATTTACCCACGAGTTCTAATCGGTGTCTAGAACCTCACAAAAATGTTAACTCTCTGATTCTAGGTCCATAGTAAAACTTTCACATGCACGTGGAACCCATATCGAAGAAAAATCCCCAAATCGCCCGAAATGCCCAAAACTCTACGATACGACCTCACGTGTCCGAACGGGGACACGACCCTACCCTTAAGACACCCAAGCACGTTTACCTAGGTCCGTCTAACCTAGGGCAACGCCCAAAATGGGCCAATCTTGGATTTCACCTAAAATTGACACAAAATCCTATGTCAAAGTCTCCAAACCTATCCAAACAAGCTCCAACTTCCTCCCATGGATAGCCCTAAGGTGTAGGAAGGTTCTACACTACTAATTACACTATATTAGAGTAATCACTAAGAGGAAAGTTAGGGTTTACCTCTTCGAAGTTGGAATCCCAAGGCCCAAGTCTCCAAAAAGCCCTAAAAGTTCCAAACTATCTCCCAAGCTCCCAAATCCAAGCTCTACTCCCAAAGTAACTCCTACACAACTAGGTTAGAGGAAAATAAAGGGTTAGGGTTTACATTAAAGAGGAAATTAAGTGAAGGAAGAAAGGGAAGGTGAGAATACTTACTTGGAAATGGAAGAAGTAAAGGAAGAAAGTAAGGAAAGAGAATGGAGAGTGGAAAAATGAAGAAGAAAGAAATAGAAAGGAAGGGGGGGCATGTAATAGAAGTAGGGTTAGGGTTAGTGGTTAGGTACAAAGACCATAATACCCTCAAATAAGTCATGCTAATTAGGGTTTGGGTTTGGGGTTCCAAATGTATTCTAACTCAATCCTAATCACTCCAACTAACTAATTAAAATATAAATAACTACTCTAAACCAATAAATAAGTCTGACAAGGGTGTTGGTTGGGTCTGACAAGGGTCCACTAGGGTCTGACATGGGTCCAGACTAGCCAAAATCCTAAAACAACTAATAAAAATAAATACATGCATCTAATTAAATATTAATACAAATATTTATGATCAATACACAATTTACCAAATTAAAAAAAATTATCCTGCCCTAGAAATGGGGTAGTAACAGGTATTAGGTCGATACCCAAGGTATTGAGTTTGGTTATCGTGATAGGTGTGATACGCATTGGTGCAAGGCCAAGGTATCCTATTTCATTTGTATTGATATAATATTATAATTATTGACTTGTATATATATATCTAAATACTATTATCATATAAATGAACTTGCGTATCTTAGGATACGGCTTTTAAAGTGTCTTTTAGTATCTTAGATTAGCTTGTATAGTTTAGTTTCATAGTGTATCGACTTAGTGACTTAGGGTTTGATTCTTGCAACCTAGATTTCATCGGTTTAACCTAGAAATGGCTTATTGACATAGAATTGTATCAACTTAATCAATTTTTATTCTTGAACCTTGTATTGATGCAATATACCATATATAGGTCTGTGTGACACCATCTTGGATATCGAGAGACACACGTTGCTCAGGACTTCAGGCGAGTATATTTCTCTGATAGTTTTTAATTCATAATATTGTATATATGTATGTTCTAGAATTGTATACTTGATCCCGACACAGTAATTTTATGGACTGGAACTATATGGATCCCGTCAGGAGATGTTATCCCCTACCGTGTTCAGCGGGCACTCGTGTACATATCTCTCATCGTATATATTGGGTATTGATTATATTTCGTGTTCACACACTGCTCTTGTTCAGTGTGCTTATTCGTGTACACCCATAGCTCGTGTTCGGTGGTTATGATATTTGTTTACACCCACTGCTCGTGTTCAGTGGTTATATTTCGTGTTCGTAGCGTGTCATGATTGGATCCAACGGTATTAGTTGGGGATGGGAGAGTAGGAGTTATGTGATCAAAGCTCCATTGTTACATCGTATACATTTTGGTTATATACCTCACTAGTAATCGTCTTACCTGATCATGTTCACTCAACCCGGTCACATAATGAACTTGTATTTTTAGGCACATTAGTTAGATTACAGTTATTTTATTATATTGCTGATATTCATATCGTTGTCCTATATTCTCGTATATTATCTGTATATCTATTGTTCATTCATTCATATATTAGTAATCTTGTATTTCATTTCTATTATCTGTTTATATGCTCGATTATGCTATTGACACTGCTTTCAAAGGTATGTACTTCGCTCCAATCCTGACTGGATATATCTTTCCAGATGACTGGCTTATAGAGCAGTGTCCCATATTCTACGGGCCGCAGGACGGCGTACCTTTAGAGGATACTCCTATAGACTAGGAGGACTTAGTTGCAGAGCCCGAGGAGGTCTAGTTTATTTGTGTTGTCATTGTATTAGACTATTATTTGTAGAGATTCACATTTGTATTATTAGTTCATGTAACCTCCGTATCCTGAAATTCATGCTTAAATGTTGTTATTAGGTCAATTTGGGGCTATTAGGATTTTTCTATAATTTTTAGTTAATTAAAAACTAGTAATCCTAATTTTCTAGGACTTTCAAGAATTTATTTTAGGGAAAAATATATTTAAAAATATCCTAAAATTTTATTTTAGGTTCTAAATAATCAAATATATTTTCTAAAATTTTTTAGAGAATTTTCTGATTATTTTTAGCATTTATTTTGAGTTAATTATAAAAAACTGAATTAAAAACTATTTTCTGAAAAAGAAAATCCAAAAAGTAATTATTTCTGCCCAGTCAGCAAAGAGGGGGGCCCACCTGTCAGCCTCCCGCAGCAAACAGTGCCGGGCCCGCCTGTCAGTGACTGCGGGGCGGGCAGCGTTGGATGGCTGCCACGTGTCAAGATCTGAGCCGCGACTGCTTTCTCTCTCCTCTATATATATATTAGTTTAAGTTTATTTCTAGGGTTTTTCTTCAGCCGATTTTTGGAGAATTGTCATTTAGGGTTCCTTCATCTTCCAGAAGCCATTGCGCATAGCTCCGGACTCCAAACGAGGCCTAGTTTTTTGTGTTAGAAAGATATTGAGGTTAGATTTATGATTATATAATTTGTTTTACGAAATTATGATTATTAAATTCTGGAAAATTAGTAGAACACAGCATGTCCGAAAATAGACGTGTTTCGATGTTTTTGTGATTTCGGGAGAACCAGGAATCAGAATCATGAACCGTTTAAAGTTTCGGAAAGCTAATGTCAAGATAATTGACATATGTTTTTCCCAGAATTTAATTCGATGTACTTTCATACTGTTAATTCTGTAGAACTTCTAGGATAGAATTTAACCATCGGTGCACGATACGAAACTTGTATGTGCCATAATTTCCAAACGAATTTGAATTTGGACGAGCCGTAAATTTCAGTATGTTTTTGACGCTAAAATCTACAGGAATTCATGCATGAAAGTCGAGTTTGTGTCGGTTGACCTTTCGGTCAACAGATCGCCTCGATTTACGTACCGTGAGTCTCGAGCTGATAAAATTTAGTTCCTTTGGACAAAATTTAGGAATTAACCAAAAAATCAGAATAATAAGATTAAAATAGGATTTTAGAGTAATTATTCTAGAATTAAATAAATTAAAATAAATTATCTTTTGACATGGTAAATTGTAATACATAGGCTATTTGGACTGTGACTTGGACTTTGATTCATACCAGCAGCAGGACCCCAGGCGAGTACATTCTCTGACAGTTTCCATTATGTTGATTATCTCTATAATTCTTGTTGTATAACGTACATGACTCTGACACTGTTCTTTACACGAGTTGGCATCATCGAGACCTGTCACGAGGAGTCGTGATTGGGATCCATAGTGCTAGCTGGGGAAAATGGGGAAATGTTAGTAGCTTATGTGATCATACCCAACCTTACATGCATCATAGCTCACCCACACCTCACGTCGGTGCAGCCTGACCATTACATGCCTCATAGCCTGTTACATATGATTAGCCTGACTATTGCTCGCATCATAGCTATCCGGATGGTTAGCCTGACCCTACATGAATCATAGCTAATCATATGTAACAAGCCTGATCAGTCCCAAGCCGATCACATGATATACTAATGTTTCACACACTTGGTTAGAGGATCATTGACATGCATCTCTAGTATATTGATCTAGCATCTCCATATGTCCTAGTTATTATTCTTGTACACACTTATATACCAGTTCATTGTTCTTGCGTGTACTTGTAGTTCTATTCATTGCTAGATATACATTGATGATGACATGCTCCAGTATTTCAGTTATTCCAGTATTTTTATTTCCAGTATATCCATGCTCGTCAGTATTTCTTATTGCCAGTATTCCTATCTGTCTTGTATTTCTTTACACTGTGTTATAGTTTTTGTCAATATAAGTGGAACTGCTGTTAGAGGTGTATTTTGTTCCAATCCTGACTGAATATTTTTTCCAGACTGTGACATAGAGGACTTTTCCGACATACTTGGAGACTTGGATGTTATATTGATTGCAGGTTAGACTATTTATTGTGTTTAGACTTGTCTTGTATTGCTTGCTTTGATATCTCATCGTGCTTTAGCTTATGTGATTGAGTATATTTCCATATTATTTTGTGATATCTGCGTCTCCTTATGGAGTTGAATATTCATGTGAGATTGATTAGATAGTTACATGACCTAGACAGCGTTCTACCGCCGATGCTGCGGCGTAGGCTGGACGTACCCACGCTCTCGTGCCCATATACCGGGTGCAGGTCGTGACACGTTTTTAGTGGTGGCCCATGCAGGTCAGACTTCTCAAGTTGTGCGATGTCATAGTAGTGCGACATCTTAGTTATACTACTACGTGCCTGCTATAGAATATAGGACATAGGATACTAGGATGAGAGAGGATACTCAATCACAAATTCTTAAAAGATTCCTGGGACGACCCCTTGAGAATGTTATTATAATTTACAATTTAAATCTTTCCTTGTTTCCGTCCGCTCTCGCTTGTTGTTATTGAACTTGATTCTTGTTGATCAGTTATTAAATTAAAATCTTGGTATCATTGTTGAGTTTGATTCTTGTTGACCTGTTATTAAATTTAATTCTTGGTATCGTTGTTGAGTTGATTTCATATCGAGATGAATTTTACGGGCTAAAATTTACGGTATCATCTGATGACATATGTTGATGAGGACAGTGAGAAAGGTAAAACGTCTACTTTGGTTATGGACCCTAGAGTTTATCGCAGCCATATTAGCTGTGGTGACGAGAACGTAGGAACCTAACTTGGATGTACATACTATAGTTATAAAACTTAGAGTCTCTCGCAGCCATACCGGTTGGCGTGGCGAAGATTTTAGATGACATGATTATAGAGTTGCATACCTTAGTTACGAAATCTATCGTTTATCGCATCTATACTTGCTGGCGTGGCGAGGATTCTGAGTATCATGATTTCAGACAGACGTGTATGATTATCAGGTTGTATCTTAAATTGGTTCTTAAAGTATCATCTCAAGACTTATCTATTTCTGTTATTCCAGGACTTTGTTCCATCGCTTATTTTGTTTACTAGCAGTAAAGATACCTTCAGTCCTTAACCCAGTTCTTTTGAGGCTTATTTCTTTAAGGATCCTTGTTAGTGTGATAATTAGTGACTTGTAATTTTGGTTGTGTCTTGTATTAGTTTGACTGAGTGTGACTTATGAGTTTGTAAGTGTTTTTTAGTTGGACATGTGAGCAGTAGGCATTAATCTAGAGATACCCATAGCATAGTACCTTGTAGCAATAGTTCTATGATAGGTGTTATTATAGTTAATATTGGTACTATAGGTAGAAGAAGGAGTAAGAGTATCAATGATGGTTCCAAGAGTTAGTATCAGAGTCGGCATACCCGTCCTGGATAGTCATGAATTTATGTAATGGGATGATCTATGTAAACAATTAAGTATCAAGGAATTGTGTTAAAGATTAATGGAGCATGATATTCAATTTGATGATTGATTACTTGGGTGTGTCAAGAGTAAATAAATGTATATGCATAAAGGATATTAATGAGATGTCATGAGTAGAGAAATATCAGGATTGGTAATGAAAGTTGTGAAGTGTATCACAGATTAGTATAACAGTCTGTAAAAGATTTAAGAGAAGATACATATACATAAATCAAGATATGGAACCATATGCCTGCCCTTGAGATTGAAGTAAAGCATGGATATTATAGAAAGTGCAAGTAATCGTCAGTTGTAATAAGTTTGATGAGATAATCTAATGATGAAGCTAGTGTTACCATACCAATAGTGCTAGTGATTCTATATCAATGATTTGTTGAGCAAGGTGCTAATGACAGTAAGTACTTCGTGTGATGATAATTAGATTGGTGTACCAGTTAATATAGATCGAAAATCATTGGAGAAAATATGTGTGATGATAACTTTGATTATTGGAAGTAATAGTGCAAGTAATCTAGGCAGTGCAATATTCAGTACACAGTTGAGAGTTATAGATAATTGATGTATTTGTGTGCACCTTGAGTATTAGAGACTATGAGCATATATGTGTACTTAGATGCTTGTGGATTAAATTTATAATTTGAAGAGTGGAAATGAATTTCAATTTTTAAGAATTTAGAGGAGTTAAGATTTTATGTTATTAAAATTTTGAGGATTCGAATTCAATTCAATAAACATAGTCAAGCTATAAAGATTTTGGAAGCGATTAAAATTTATTTTTTCGATATTGAGTATTTGACTTTTGAGGAAAGTATATGCATTTTATTTTAAATCATTCAAGAAGTAAATTTTGATGATTTTATTTTGAGGATAAAATTTTATGGTGGGTAAGAAATGTATAACAGTATATGAGTGGTTGATGTGCATGTGTAAGGATCTATTGGCTTGAGAATGCTTGAGATGGCACTGCAAACAAACTTGGATGTCCATCTAGAGTTACATTAGAAGGAGCAATACTTAGTATGGTGTGTTGCACTTGGTGTGCAGTTGAGTGATAAGAACAACTTGTATAAACAATTGTAGTAGGTAAGAAGCTAGCAGTGAGTATGCTTGTAGTAGAAATAGTGGTATCTAAAGGGATAGAGATATCAAACTTTGGATGCATCATTAAACCTATGGTTATGTTAAAGGTCCTTGGAGTCAAATTTTGGTAATAATAGACAAGTGTATGTAATGTGGATGTATCCATGGATATCTTGTGGACTAGTGATTAGTTGATATGGTTAACAATGTATAGGGACAGGAATTTGTGAATAAATGTGCCAGAGTTAAGTGTATGATAGAGGTTGTAGATATCCAAGAAATGGGTTAGAAGACTATGTTCTGTTCCTTCCTTCTGTCCCTTTTCCGTTTGTTGGTTGATTGATTCCTTAGTACCGTAGCTTATATCAATAATTTTCTTGTTAGAATATAGTTAGTAGTACACCCTAGCAGTGACTGCAATACCATGACAAAGGAGACCATAACCATGTATGTTTTCTCTAGATTGCATGTTGTGTGACCGTAGTAAAGATTTATGAAGAGGATATGACTTGACAAAGAGAGACAAGGTGCTTTAAATATCGAGGATAAACATTAATTTAAATAAAGAGTGAGAATTAATATGGTGGACTTGACGATTTCGTTAAATCATTAATTTTTATGAAGATTAAGATATGATTGAATTTGTCATTAAAATTCGAGGAAATTAAGGAGATTATCATTATATCTATTGACTGCAAGATATAAATTTATATTTGAGTGTATATGATACTTGAAGATTTCATAACTATGGTATTATTTGATTTTGTGTGGAAAAAGAAATCGAGGATTAAGATTACTAATGGATTAGTGTTTGAATTTAAATTTTTGGGATAAGGATTTAGATTTTATAAATACGCATCGAATGGACTTAAAATAGAGGAGTAAAATTATTAATGGATTAGTGTTTGAGATTCAAACTTTTCAGATAAGATTTTTAAAAATTTTATAAATATGCATTGACTGGATTTCAAATAAAGGATTGGATAGAAAATTTTGTATTTAGTGATTACTCAAAATTTGAGAAGTAAGATGATTAATGGGTTAGTATTTGAATACAAACTTTTTGGACGAGATTTTTAAATTTTATAAATATACATTAAGTGGATTTAAAATTAGAGGATTGAATATTCAGTTTTGTATTTAGTGATTAGCATAAATTTTTGAGGAGATTTTGATAAGAATGAAATTTGATATTTTAATTTTAAGGTTTGCGGGAATATGATACTTCTAGAATTTTGAAAAGTTGTGAAAAAATAATATGGATTAGTTCATGATTGTATGATTTGATGAATTTAATTTTGATGGTCAAAAAAAAAATAAAAAAAAATAATTGAGGATTTTAAATTTCGAGGACAAAATTTTTTAAGGTGGGTAGACTTGTAACCTCCGTATCCTGAAATTCATACTTAAATGTTGTTATTAGGTCAATTTGGGGCTATTGGGATTTTTCCATAATTTTTAGTTAATTAAAAACTAGTAATCCTAATTTTCTAGGACTTTCAAGAATTTATTTTAGGGAAAAATATATTTAAAACTATCCCAAACTTTTATTTTAGGTTCTAAATAATCAAATATATTTTCTAGAATTTTTTGGGAAATTTCTGATTATTTTTAGCATTTATATTGAGTTAATTATAAAAAATTGAATTAAAAATTATTTTCTGAAAAAGAAAACCCAAAAAGTAATTATTTCTGCCCAGTCAGCAAACAGGGGGGCCCACCTGTCAGCCTCCCGCAGCAAACAGTGCCGGACCCGCCTGTCAGTGACTGTGGGGCGGGCAGCGTTGGATGGCTGCCACGTGTCAAGATCTGAGCCGCGACTGCTTACTCTCTCCTCTATATATATATATTAGTTTAAGTTTATTTCTAGGGTTTTTCTTCAGCCGATTTTTGGAGAATTGCCATCTAGGGTTCCTTCATCTTCCAGAAGCCATTGCGCATAGCTCCGGACTCCAAACGAGACCTAATTTTTTGTGTTAGAAAGATATTGAGGTTAGATTTCTGATTTTATAATTTTTTTTACGAAATTATCATTATTAAATTCTGGAAAATTCGTAGAACACAGCATGTCCAAAAATAGACGTGTTTCGATGTTTTTGTGATTCCGGGAGAACCAGGAATCAGAATCATGAAACATTTAAAGTTTCGGAAAGCTAATGTCAAGATAATTGACATATGTTTTTCCCAGAATTTAATTCGATGTACTTTCATACTGTTAATTCTGTAGAACTTCTAGGATAGAATTTAACCATCGGTGCACGATACGAAACTTGTATGTGCCATAATTTCCAAACGAATTTGAATTTGGATGAGCCGTAAATTTTAGCATGTTTTTGACGCTGAAATCTACAAGAATTCATGCATAAAAGTCAAGTTTGTGTCGGTTGACTTTTCGTCAACAGATCGTCTCGATTTGCGTACCATGAGTCTCGAGCTGATAAAATTCAGTTCCTTTGGACAAAATTTAGGAATTAACCTAAAAATTAGAATAATAAGATTAAAATAGGATTTTAGAGTAATTATTCTAGAATTAAATAAATTAAAATAAATTATCTTTTGACATGGTAAATTGTAATACATAGGCTATTTGGACTGTGACTTGGACTTTGATTCATACCAGCAGCAGGACCCCAGGCGAGTACATTCTCTGACAGTTTTCATTATGTTGATTATCTCTATAATTCTTGTTGTATAGCGTACATGACTCTGACACTGTTCTTTACACGAGTTGGCATCATCGAGACCTGTCACGAGGAGTCGTGATTGGGATCCATCGTGCTAGCTGGGGAAAATGGGGAAATGTTAGTAGCTTATGTGATCATACCCAACCTTACATGCATCATAGCTCACCCACACCTCACGTTGGTGCAGCCTGACTATTACATGCCTCATAGCCTGTTATATGTGATTAGCCTGACTATTGCTCGCATCATAGCTATCCGGATGGTTAGCCTGACCCTACATGAATCATAGCTAATCATATGTAACAAGCCTGATCAGTCCCAAGCCGATCACATGATATACTAATGTTTTACACACTTGGTTAGAGGATCATTGACATGCATCTCTAGTATATTGATCTAGCATCTCCACATGTCCTAGTTATTGTTCTTGTACACACTTATATACCAGTTTATTGTTCTTGCGTGTACTTGTAGTTCTATTCATTGCTAGATATACATTGATGATGACATGCTCCAGTATTTCAGTTATTCTAGTATTTCTATTTCCAGTATATCCATGCTCGTCAGTATTTCTTATTGCCAGTATTCCTATCTGTTTTGTATTTCTTTACACTGTGTTATAGTTTTTGTCAATATAAGTGGAACTGCTGTTAGAGGTGTATTTCGTTCCAATCCTGACTGGATATTTTTTTCAGACTGTGACATAGAGGACTTTTCCGACATACTTGGAGACTTGGATGTTATATTGATTACAGGTTTGACTATTTATTGTGTTTAGACTTGTCTTGTATTGCTTGCTTCGATATCTCATCGTGCTTTAGCTTATGTGATTGAGTATATTTCCATATTATTTTGTGATATCTGCGTCTCCTTATGGAGTTGGATATTCATGTGAGATTGATTAGATAGTTACATGACCTAGACAGCGTTCTACCGCCGATGCTGCGGCGTAGGCTGGACGTACCAACGCTCTCGTGCCCATATACCGGGTGCGGGTCGTGACAGTTCAGATTATGGACTGTATCTTATTCTTTCCTTCGTTATTCCATTCGTGCATCATCTTCCTTAGTTTATTTTGTGATTGCGATTAGTTATACTTGTATTATACCATATTGCTCCTCCGTTCAGAGTTGAGATGATTGACAGGTACCATATTATATTGTTAGATAGTTAAAAATGACCCAGACAGCATTCTACTGCCGATTCTGTGGAGTAGGCTGGGCGTAACCACGTACTCGTTCCCGATTATCCGGGTGTGGGTCGTGACAAAAACTAGAGGAAGATATGGCACAATATAGAATAAAAGAAAAAATAAAGAGTTAAATACATCATAAATCCAAGTTTAATCATAACACAAGATCTCAAATAATAAAATATGCCAAAAGTATCTAACTGACATATACAATATTGTAAATGAACTAAGTCTTATCGACTGCTGGTACTAACTCAGTAGGCTCTACGGGTGCTATCTTAATTGGCTCGCCATCCTGTGGCCCATAGTGCGTAGGACACCAGTCCTATAATAAATTATCTAAAAAATATATCCAGTTAGGATTGGAGCAAAGTACAAGCCAATAGCAGTTCTAATAATTAACAAAAACTATGAAACGAAAATAGCAATAAAAATAAATAATGGAAGTAATTGAACTAGCATATATCACGAGAAAAAGTATCACAATAAATAATGGAAAGAAACTAAGAACAATATTGTGATGAATAACAATGTAATAAACTGGAATAAAAAATAATAATATAATAAATGTGCCTTTAAATATTAGTAAGATAATGTGATCGGCTTGGGCCTAACACGGACTATATATAAAATGTGAGCTAACGTGATCACACGTGTGTTGCATGATCTGCTAACTATCACGGACTACACTAAATTATGGGCTATAAGGTATGATCGCATATCCATTAATACTTCTCCAATCCCCTGACTAGTACACAGATCCAAATCACGACACGTTATAATACATATATCATATTGTATGGTCTATAATATCATGCACTATGATCACGGTATATATAATCACTAAAACATCATGGCAATCACTAAGTAATCATGAAGCATGACACGATGATGACTGATTTATCACAACAATAATATCTCGTGGCCAAGATCCACGTATACCAATCCGTGAAACCATCGTGTCAGGAATTAAGTATCTCAATACTAAATACAAGAAATATAGAGACTATCAAATAAGAAAACTATCAGAAAATGTTCTCACCTGTGGTCCTGAGCAACAAGTATGACTCGGTATCCGAGCTGGTGTCACACAACCTATATAGGAATATCATGTCACTTGGGTGTAATGAATGAAAAATGAGTTAAAATACACTAATATGATTTATAGGTCATTTCTAGGTTATTCTAGCTTACTAGGTCCACACTAAGTTAATTAGTCCATGTTGATCACTAACTAACACTAGCTTGTATTAGCTATACTGGGTCATAATCTTAGTGTATAAGTCATACCTTAGCTAATTCCTATACTATCTAGTCATACCTTTTGGGAGTGGGGCGTGACATGCTCCTAGTGGTCACCATTCTCGGGAAGGTACGGAAGATCCTCCGGTGCTGCTACTGAATCTGGTCATACAAAACCATTGGGGTCAGACCCCAAATAGCAAGTACCAAAAAGGAAGCAAATCTAGGAACTTAAACCAATAACTCAAGCAATACAACTACTGAAAGTAAGGACTGAATGTAATGATCTCACGATAATAAAAGAAATACAGTAAACATGTAATAAGACATATCCTGAACTGATAAGCAAAATAGATCAACAAGTGTAGAAAATAAAGGTGTGATCATGTAAAGACTAGACTAACCATCATCCATCAATCACGACAAATCATATAAGTGTGGCTTGATACTTTAACTAACTAGTGTTATCATAATCCTAATTACTAACAATTATAATGCAACGCGATATTAGGGTTCTTTCTGATCGCATGCTACTGCAGTCTATCTGGGATATCCATATGCACAAACTAGCCACGGATACTCCTCAAGATACTCCACAAGATACGCCACTGGATACTCCACAAGATACTCCACAAGATAACCATATGAATAACCGGAACTACATGCAATCTAGGAAAATCCTTAGTCATGTACTAAGTGAATCTCTAGTTAATAACCCTTAGCTTTTTCTTGTATGAATTCGGAGGTAGCATTCCGCAGAATCTATCCTAGACATGATGCAACAAAATAAGTTCTAATAGTAATATAAACAAGTTTTAATATATATTACACAAACGGACTCATGTAAGCCACGACAACAACCAAGCCATATGAAACCAAGTAAAGCCAGGTAAAGCCATGTGAAGCCAGGTAAAGCCATGTAAAACCATGTAAAGCCAAGTCCATCCAGGTGAAGCCAAGTGAAACCAAGTCAAGCCATGTACGATGAAGCCATGTAAAATCATGCCAAGTCAAGTACAGTCAATCAAGTCATCACGTATAGCCGGGCAAATCCGGGTGGAAGCGAGTAAAACCAAGTAAAGTCAAGTCATCTGAAGCCATATAAGTTTATGTCTAGTCAGTTCAAGTCATCGCGTATCCAACCAAAAACTAGAAGAATCAAAATAAAATCACGAAAAACTAATAATTCCTAAAGAAAGAGCACGATCGGTATACCGTCGGTACAGTCTAGTACACCATCAGTATACCGGTCCAGAAATAGAAAAAATACAGCAAGTCTGGATTCCAATAAATCGGTATATCGTCGGTATACTATAGTATACCATCTGTATGCCATTCCAAGTAGGCAAGAAAGATTCTGGAAAACAAAGTTCCAGAAATCGGTATACTATAGTATACCGTCGGTATGCCGGCCAAGACAAATCTCCTGAACTCGGTTAACAATGTCGACAAGGATCGATATACCGTCGGTACACTGTAGTATATCGTCGGTATGCCAATAAGGTTCACAGAAATATCTAGAAATCTAAGTCAATCAAAATCGGTATACCGTAGTATACCAACGGTATGCCGGTTTCCAAGGTAAAACTAGGGCCAAAGTCAAGTATGGTTTTCGGGACCCAAATCAAACCCCGAGAGTCAACAGAACCAAATCTAACAAAGAGTCAATTCTAACGGTAAGTCTCATATCACAATATAGACTAAATCTCACGGTCACAACTCCGATACCGTATCTGTTACCGAGTTACCAAAAAGGGACGAAACAAGATCTTACCAGAAATTAAAACCAAAATGATCAAAAGGCTAAAAATCACAAGATGAACAATTATAGTAAAGTATGTCTAAGCTAAAAAGTAACAACCAAGGCTCCATTAAAGTAAAATGACAGAAAGTTAAAGAAGTTCAAAGAATCGGCAAGGTATACATACCTACAGCGAGCTCACAGCCTAAACCTTCTAGTCTACCACAATGAAGGGGTTCAGAAATCACAATACAAGTCACAAGATCAATCTCCAAGCTCGAGAGAAAAAGGGTGAAGAAAAGAGAGGGAAAGAGAAATGAGAAATGAAAAGAAAAGAAAAATCAAGGGCTATTAATAGAGAAATTCTAAAAATATCTCGAAAAAGTAAAATAAATATTTGTCGGATAGTATACGATCGGTATACTGTAGGATACCGTCAATATACGTGTCATGTAGTAAAGTTTCAATTTTGAGAATTTTTGAACTTTCTCGAGAACCAATATAATGCAATAAATAGCACAAAAATACGTATCCGCTTCAAATAAGAATACTGTTAGACGAGTCTCACAACTCTCCCCTCCATGGAAAAATTATGTCCTGGAAATTTTTTTAAGGACCAAAATTAACTGACAAGAAAACCCAAGAAAGCAAGCACAGAACTAAAACAAGCAACAAACTCATGTGAGCATAAAATTTCTTGCACAACAACAAGAAATCATAAAAGAAAACAATAACAGACATAACAGATAAGCTAACAATCAATCACATACACAGGCTAAGATAGGACACGGATATACGAATAAGTATACCTCCTGAGTCAAAAAAAAATGGATAACGAGTACGCATATCATCCTCTCGCTCCTACATCGACTCGCCCAGCGAGTGATGCCCCCAAGTAACTCGAACTAATTCGATAGTCCGATTCTTGAAAACCTTCTCCCTTTGGTCCAAAATAGACACAGACCTCTCCTCATATGATAGGTCGGTACCAACAACCAACTCAGAATAATCCAGGATATGGCTCAGGTCGGGAATATACTGGTGCAACTGAAATACGTAAAAGATGTCATGTACCTCATGAAGCGATGGTGGAAGAGCTAGACGATATGATACATCTCCAACTCGCTCGAGAATATCGAATGTGCCTATATATTTGCGACTAAGCTTTTCCCATAGTATAAATTTAGAAACTCCATGGGTAGTCAAAATCCTCAGAATACATGGTCGCCGACAGAGAACTCAAGATGACGACGGTGCTAATATTCCTAATGATGCTAGGAATCCTGAGCCACTCAGAGACGCTCTCTGATCTACCTGATTACTCCAATCGACTGAGAAATTATCTTTGGACCAAGCATTTGTCTCTTGCCAATGTCATCCCAAGCTAACGGTGATCTATATCCCCTACCATATAAAGCCTCGAAGGATGCTATCTGAATGCTTGCTTGGAAATTTTTGTTATAGGAGAACTCTATTAAATACAAGTGATCCTCCCAACATCCACCGAAGTCAAGTATACAAGCTCGAAGCATAACCTCCAAAGTCTGAATAGTACGCTCCGACTGTCCGTCTGTCTGTGGATGGTATGCTGAACTAAACTTCAACCTAGTACCCAGACTCTGATGTAGGCTCTGCCAGAAATAAGATGTGAACCACGAATCTCTATATGAGACTATGCTAACTGGCACGCTATACAATCTGACTATCTGTCTCATGTACATCTCAGTTAGCTGCTCTGTAGGCTGGCCCATACTGAAAGAAAGAAAGTGAGTAACATTCGTGAGTCGATCCACTATAACCCATATAGCATCTCTGCCAGACGGAGATCTAGGAAGACCGGTCACAAAGTCTATAGTAATATAGTCCTACTTTCACTCCAGAATTGGTAAAGGCTGAAGTATTTTGGTCGGTCTCTGGTGTTCAGCCTTAACCTGCTGACAGACTAAACACCAAAAAATGAATCGAGTTATCTTCCTCTCTATACCATTCCACCAAAAGTGCTGACAAATATCATGATACATCTTCGTCCCTCCTAGATACACTGAGTATTGATAAATATGGGACTCTAACATAATCTCCTGCCTTATATCTTCTCTCGGCACATAAAGTCGACTCCCAAACCTGAGAGTCACATCCTCATGAATGATCAACTCTGGTTTGCGTCCTCACTCACACTCTGCTTTGAGCTGCCGAAGCCTGACATAACCAATCTGCTCTGTTCTAATTCTCTTAACTATAGAAGACTGGACCTGCAGACTTGCCATAAAACTGATATCACCAGATAATACTACATCAATACCCATCTTCTATAAATCCTCCAAAATATGGCGCTGCTCTGTCAAGAAGTAAACTCCTCCTCTCCTTCTCAAAGAGTCTGCTACGACATTGGCCTTCCCTGGATGATACTGAAGGTCAAGATCGTAGTCCGATAATAACTTAAGCCATCTCCTCTGTCACATGTTGAGTTCCTTCTGTGTGATCACATATCTCAAGCTCTTGTGGTCTGTGAAGATCTCCACTCGAAGACCATATAGTTAATGACTCTCGAGCTTAAGTGTAAACACTACTACTGGCAACTAAAGATCATGCGTTAGATAACTGTTCTTATGGTCTCAAAGTTGCTGAGACGCATAAGATATCACTCGGCCATGCTGTATAAGGACGCATCCTAGTCCCACTCCTGAAGCATCATAATACAATGAGAACCGACCTGGTCCCACTAAAAGTATCAGAATATGAGCCGAAATTAAACTCCGCTTGAGCTTCTCGAAAGAAGTCTGACAAGCATCTGACCACTCAAAGCGCACATCCTTACACGTCAGTTGTATAAAGGGTACGGAGATCCTAGCAAAGTCTTCCACAAATCGCCTATAGTAGCCTGCTAGACCCAAGAAATTGCACAAATCTGAAGCTGTACGTGGTACTGGACAATTCTCTATAGCCTCCACCTTCTTGGGATCCACCTTGACTCCTCCACCAGAAATAATATATCCCAAGAATGAGATATGATTAAGCCATAACTTATACTTGTTGAACTTCGTGTACAGTTGCTACTCTCGTAGAATCTGAAGAACTACATGAAGATGCTGCTCTTGCTCTTCCTCACTCCGACTATAGACTAAGATATCATCAATAAACGCTATCGCAAACTAGTCTAGGTAAGGCATAAAGATGCTATTCATGAGAGACATGAATATAACTGGTACATTGGTCACTCCAAATGGCATAACTAGGAACTCCTAATGACCATATCTAGATCTGAATGTCATCTTGGGTATGTCTTGCTCTCTGACTCTGATATGATGATACCCAGACCACAAATCGATCTTAGAAAATATAGTTGTCCCACTGAGCTGATCAAGCAAGTCATCTATTCTGGACAAGAGATACTTATTCTTAATTGTTGTCAAATTTAGTGTTCTATAATCAATAACTAAATGCGATGAACCATCCTTCTTTTTAACAAAAAGTAACGGAGCTCTCCAAGGCGACATACTAGGTCTAATGAATCCCTTAACTCTCAAATCCTTAATCATCCGGTATAAGATCTCCAACTCAGATGGTGATATCCTATAAACTCTACTGAAACTGGCTCTGCTCTTGGGATTAAATTAATGTATAACTCCAGATCTCTAACTGGTGGTACACCTGGTATCTCGTTGAAAAATATGTCAGAAAACTCACAAACTACCCTGGGAAACTGTGCCTCCTCGGGCTCCACCATCATTAATGTAACTATCGGTGACTCTACTACACCTCTCAAGAATAAGAACTCCTCCCCACCAAGTACACGAAAGATAACCTTGCTACTATGGTAATCTATCATCATGTGTCTCGCACTTAACCAATCCATCCTAAGGATGACATCATAATCGACCATAGGAAACTCTATCAGCCTCAAGAGAAACTCTCTCCTGCACACTATAACTCTATATGAGGAATATACTTTATCTACTCCCATGAGACCATTACCAGTAAGTATATTTAACCTTACAGGTAAGGACTCAGACTCCAATCCAACTCGTATTGCAAAGTATATAGATATAAATGAATACGATGCACCAAAATCAAATAAAGCTGAAGCCGAATAAAAATAGATGAAAATGGTCCCTGTTACCACCTCTCCTACTGCCAAATCCTCCTCTATCGATAGCAAGAAGGCTAGACCCTTCTTTCTGGGTGCTGGTCCCCTCTACTGCTGACCTCTAGGCCTCGTTTATGCCTGGGCCTACGCATACTGCTGCGGCCTCTGCTGGAATGCCTGAGTCTGTAGAGGAAAAGGTCTCTTAATCTGCTGCTGCTATACTAGTGCTGGTGCCTTGTACTGTAGCGTTGCTGGCCGAACTGCTGACTGGGCTGATGATGATCCAGTCTGGTTCCTTCTAGGACATGCTCCAACCATGTGGTATGATGCTCCACACACCAAGCATAATCCATGTGCCCTATGGCACTCTAATACTATATGTCCAGGTTTTCCGCAATAGAAACAACTACGGAAAGAAGAAAAAGATAACTGCCTCTTCTAAGGGCGCGTCTGGGAAGACTGCTGAGATGATGTTATTCTCCTCGAGGATCCAATTGTCAGAGCTCGAACTGTTAAAGCTGTTACTGATGACTGGAATACTGATCCTCCTGAAATGTTAGGCCTCTTCTGACTCCCAACTCGATCTGTAATCCTCTAAAATGTGTACTCATACTTCTTAGTTGCCCGCATCACCGCGTTAAAGGTCTAAAACTCATGCTGCTCTACCGCCAAGATAACCTCTAAATGGAGTTCCTACTGGAACCTTCTCGCCCTCTCTAACTCGGTCGCTACCAAAGTGGGAGCAAACCGACTAAGCCTCGCAAACTCCATCGCGTAACCGTCGATGGTCATGCCCTCTTTCATGAGGTTGTTAATCCTTTGCTGAAGCTCGTAACGCGCCACCGCATCAAAATACCTCGCTTGGAACCTCTCTCTAAATTGCCCATGGAATCGGTACTCTGAGAGAACCCTCATGCACCGTCTACCAGTCCCGAGCCAAGTTTAACAACTTTATCTTCACTACCACAATATGCTCTCTAGCTAGAGTTCCTGCTACCTCCAAGATGGCCTCAGTATCCTGTAGCCAAGCATCGAACAAAATTGCGTCCTCTATGCCATCGAAGTACGGAGGACTGAGATGCCTGAAGCTAGTCGCAGAATTATGAATCTGAGAACCACCTTGCTCCAACGATGTCTGGACCGACTAAGTGAGTACGTGACTCTAGTATTGTGGGGTCGTCATGAAACCTTGAAGGACATCCATCAGGGCTTGGGCAATACCCTTTGGCTGCTCGGGCTGAACTGGGTGGACCAGTGCTGCCTGCTGGTCCGGTACTGCCGGCCAATCTGCCTTAGGATCTACTCTAGATTTTTCCCCTGAATGCTGAGGTCGATATCCAGGAATATGTTGGCTCTCGAATGCTATCCCTCCTCGATCTGCACTCGATCCTTCTGGCCGATAGTAATAGGAACAGTGCCCCTGAAAGTTAAGGACATAAGAGTCAATCGAAAAATATGATAGATCAATGAATAAGCAGATATCATATCAAGAATTATGGATGGAGAAAAATAACTAGGGATCAAGGAAAATAATTTAGGATTGAGATATCTAGTAACAATAATAACCCTCATATATATATATAAAAACCAGAGCTGCATGGGCCACCACTAAAACCATGTCGTGCCCCAAAACCAGAGTACTTGAGAGCGGGACTGACAAGGCCAGCTATTGTTTGTGGTATTAAACAAAAGAACGAAATGTATATAATACGAGGTTTGCACGAAACCCGCCTTCTTTGGTTTACAAACAAACTTGTACAATTTGATCCTATACGAGGATGTGGGAGTACAATTTATTTAATCTGGGTAGATGATTGCTATAGGTGTCTGATCTACAGTCGATCACTTTAGCCCTTGGACTACACGATGGTGAAGAAGTGCCGTGGAAGACGAAAAACAGCTTCGTAGGTGGCGAAAGAGGATGGATACACGAGGCCAATGTCATCGATCGCTACTCTTCGCCTGAGCTCTGGATGCTTCTCTCTCTCTCTCAAAGATTCTCCGATCTCTCATCAATCTCCAATGTTTTGACCCATGGTTCGATCTCTTTGGAGGTTCGACCTTGTTCGATTTTTTAAAGTCTCGACCTTGTTCGATCTTATCGACCTTGTTCGATCTTTTCGACCTGTTCCTCTGTTGATAGAGGTCTCTATTTATAGAGTTTTGGTGACAGTGACCACTCAATCGGTATAGAAACCGAGTAGTGGAAAGTACATCACCCTTTTACACAATGGTTAAAATAACCAAAGCCTGCGTATTGATGATCTTTTGAATGAGCGTGTGACGCGGGTCCAACTAAGGGACAAAATGCGTATAATCGCTACGAAGATCACGGCGTAGAAGCCACGTAGGTAGGTATCCTCCGTGTAGAAGAGGTTGGCGTAGAAGCCAATGTCTGTCACCATGGCGTAGAAGCCAAGTAGGCATAGAAGCCGAGTAGACGTAGAAGCCTGATGGCATAGAAGCCGAATAAGCATAGAAGGCCGAATGAGCATAGAAGCCGAACGAGCATAGAAGCTGACGAGGCGTAGAAGCCGAGCGGGCACAGAAGCTGAATATAAAAGCCGAGGTGATGTGGACATTTTTAGCCAAAATCATGGCTCTTGGGGATATAATCAAATCTCTCGCATTAAATGCCGAGATTCGCCACCATCATTAACTGCAGAGACGTATTCCGAAGGCCTGCCACCGTTCTGAGCATTAGGTGCAGAGACATGCCTCGAGCCCTGTACGAAGGGCAGCTTTTGATGTGGCAGTCTGTTTGTCTTCCGTGGAGCGTAAATAGTTCGCATTTGCCTGTGTAAAACAAGGCAGCGTATCCCCTTGTATGCGTAAAAGCAGTCTCTGCTGAGGGGATGTCAGTAAACGACGGTTCGGTGATATTTAATCAAATCCTCTGCATTAAATGCAGAGATCCGCCATCATACTGTAGGGCTCATCCCGAGTGGTCTGCCATCTTTCCAGCCGTCGTCTGGGTAGCCGTGCATTACTTTTTGTCAGGAGTCAGATGTCAGGTTCACTGCGTGACTTGACAGGTTCATTTCGGGGAAGATGAAGCGTTCCTCGTACGCTTTAACGCTGCTTTGAAAGCGGATGAGTTTTACGCCATGGAGGCGATGAAGCACCCCGTCTACGCTGAAGCGACCTGGACATACTATTTTTACGCGGATGGTCCTATCATATTTTACGCCGTACTTAGCGAAAAAGCTCCGTTGCACCCCTGATGGCCTTGAGGTCCCCTGCTTACGCTGCCCTGCATCACCATGTTGTGTAGAGCTATCCAGCATATTTTTCATGCTTCTACTAGACCCCCTTCAAAGCTTTCAAATTTCTTCGGAATTTGGAACGCTTTGAATAAAGCATGAACCGCTCCTCGTAACTCAAAACGTTTCTGAATGGAGCATTGAAATGGTCGATGCTGACTTTATGGCGGATTTATTGGGGACCGGTGTGACCTCTCTCGCCTATAAAAGGCCGAGAAGTTTAACCTGTTCTCCCCGCATTCCTTTCGCCACACAAGGATGATCGTCGGAGTCCGTCGGGTCGATCTGAGGAAGAAGAAGACCATGTTCTTCCAGCATGTAAGAAGCCAAAGAAGACGGCATCTTCGAGCAAGTCTCATCTGCAATGATGGATCATAGAAGGATGTCATAGCCTCCCTTGCTCGGGATAATCAGCAATTTTGTATGGCGGTTCTCCGGGAGAGAGGAAGGGTCATTTTGGACCACACAGCTTGTAAGCTGCGTATTTTCTCCTAAGACTTTCGCGGACGAGAGAAGACAAACTGTAACGGTCGTCCTCGATCGAGTTGGGTCAAAAAAAGCCTCAACTGGATCAGACATGGCGTATGGAGGAGTAGGCCCAGTGCTGTATCCTCCCGCCAGCAATCATCTTCTTGTTCATGACTGTGGAAGTCGATGAACTGCCATGGAAGAAGAGAAAGACCTTCACCGGTGCGAGAACCTGTCAGAACAGATCCTGGGGGGGTGGCCTTCCGATGACGATGAGGAAATCCTTTGTAGATGAGATTTCCCTCATATGTATTCATGAAAATGAAGAAAAACTCTTGTAGACTGGATTTTCCTCATATGTAATCGTGATTTTCTATTTTTAATAAAGTCGTCTTCTTCTGTGCATATGATTGTCTTGCCATACGTTGCTGTGAAGTCTGAATATATGTAGCTTCGACACGTCTGATTCTTTATGCCGACTCTGTTTATAAAGAGTGCTAGGTCCTGTCCTATCTTTTACGCATAACTGTAGATGCATAGAAAGCCGCTTTAGCATTCGAGTGTTCGAACTGTCCTGCTTTTTTAGGAGTGAGAAACCGTGTAGAATTCTGAACTGCTGCTTCTGATGAGCAGAATTTCTTTGTTCAGACATCATCTTTAAGAGTGATTTCTTAAAAATTCCCTTGGAACAGGGTCGAGAAATGGCTGTCAAACTGAGTTGCCATTTTAATAGATAAAATATTCAGACTGGGGTCTGGATGAACTTCGAATCGACCCATGAATAAGAGTAGTTTTTTAATGTTAAACTCTGTAAGCTTCGGGTACTTGGGATATCTTGAGGTCAAGAACGAGTATCCTCTGTGTGAACTCTTTGTAATTGACCGCTTTTGAGGACCGTTCAGATGTACGTGTGATCTGATCGGCGTATCCTTCAGATGTGCGAAAAGTCGTGGAGCGTGAAATTATTAGTCTGTAGCTTCTGAGCATAAACTAAACACCATCGAGCGTGAAATCATAGACTTGTAGTTCCTGAGCATGAAGTCGTAGGTTTGTAGCCTCTCGAGCATAAAAGCTACTGAGCACAAAGGCATCTGGGCGTAAAATCCGACTTATAGCCGTCGAACGTAAAGCCGTAGATTAGTAGTTGTCGAGCGTAGAAAACTCCTTAGCATAAAACTGTTGATTTGTAGCTTCTGAAAAGAAAATTTTTCCGAGCGTGAAGTCGCGGATCTGTTGCTTCTGAGCATAAACTAAGCGCCCCCGAGAGTGAGATTATCGGTTTGTTATCTGCTGGCATGAAGTCGTAGGATTGTGGCCTCTCGAGCATAAAAGCTACCGAGCACAAAGGCATCCGGGCGTAAAACCATAGACTTAGAGCTTGCGAGCGTAAAACCATAGATCTGTTGCTGTCGAGCGTAGAAAGCTCCTTAGCGTAAGAACAGCTGACCTGCTTTGCACGAAAAACTTTTCAAATTCGCTGACAGTCCGTCTTCTCTGAATAATAGGCTGACGTAGGACCCAATCATAACCGAATATTTAATTAGGAGCTTTGGTTCGGAGTCCGAGGAGTCCATTCGAACTCTATATATATCCCAAGTTTTCTGAGAGAAAAACTTTTTATCCGTCTTTTGCGAAAGAAAGCCTCCGACTGTTCGAGCTCTTCTCCGAGTCTTCTCTGAGTCTTCAAAGTTTCCAGTAATGGCCTCTAAGCAATCCTTCTCCTCTAAGGGAAAGAAGATTGATTCCTTTTCTCGTTCTTCTGCCCAAGCAGGAGTGCCTCCGGTTGGACAGGGCGAACCCTATTCTGAGCCGAGCATCCCGCCGACGAGCAGTGCACCCGGGCTGATAGGTAGAGCTTTTGGGACGAATGAGAATGACTGAAAAATCCTTCGCACACGTTGAACGTGACCGCGCTAGGTCTTCTTCTGTGCTGATAGCCTCTTTGAGGAAGATGATGCACGGAGACGTTTTATCTTTTACGCCCACATTCCTAATGTGTCAGCGTAAAAACTCTATTTTTTCGCGGTTGAGCGTAAAAGCTTTGACCGTCGAAAACTTGGTGCATACCATTAAAATTTGAGTTTTATGCTCGTGGATGGAAATCCTGGCGTAATAACTCAATTTAATCAATCTGGCGTAAAGCACAGATCGTATACTGCCAACCTTGAATTTTACGTTTTTTTAAGGAAATGGATTCCAGCGTAAAGGCTCAAGTTTCACAGTCTCGGCGTAGAGCACGGACTGTTGTTTTTCCTTTTTGCGGATGCTGCAAGTCCCGAAATGTCTAGTTAGGAACTGACGTATTTCTTCTGGTGCTTTTGCAGTTAACTTGCATGAGTCTCCACTGGCTGAAGTGATGGGCTCTGCCGCCGGGATGCTGCACTCCAACTATTTGGAGGATCTGTCACACGTGACATTTCCTATCTCCGGGCCCCAGTACCCCGAAGGGAAGGGCAATTCTGATATCGGCTCAGGGCGAGCGAATGCTGCTGAGAATGATCAACGGGAAGCCTTTGACGTATGTAGACGGGGACCAGTATATAAAGCCGGTCTTTCTTTTCGGGGACATGATTGATAAGCAGTCCCAAACGAAGCCAAAGAAAGAACTCTGGGTTTTTCCTGCCGGAAAGTTGGTCTTGAGTCTGCCCAAGATGCCGAGAGATTATCCTATCTCGACATTCTCCCATGCTACTCATCCCAGGAGGATGTCGTGGACGCTGACTCCCGATCTTCACGGTAGGTCGGGAAAGATCTTCTACCAGAAAGGATCTGGCCTATTTGTCAGCCGCCCTTCCGATCATGTAACGTTGTTCAGGGGATTGTACCTGGGCAGTGTCCCTAGTGAAGACAGCTTGGTGCTCCAACCGGTACAATTGCCGACCTTCTGCAATGATTTCATGGGGCGCGGAGGAGTATACCCCAAGGCGAATCCTCGATGCAATGGGTGGATGACCCCAACAAATCTTCGATGGGCTCGCTTAGTTGATTGGGCCCTGGAGCATTTTCGGATCGAGTTGGAGAACATCGATCTGTTGGTAGCTGTGAGTCCTACCAGCGTTGGGTTGCCTCCTAACCCTAACCTGTTTTTGGCACTGATGGAGCGATATATTCTGCTCACCGGGACTTTCGCCACTCCGCTGGGGGAGTTGGGATTGGCCCTTCACGAGATGGCAGAGATCTCGAGACTGCCGATGGGGGATACTCCTTACGAAGAGTATGTTCCCACGAACTGGGAGTTGGGGGATTCAGACCCTCGGGTAGTGGAAGTGTATCAGGAGCTGATGTGCCACTACCTTGCTTGCACCGCCTTCTACGCTGAGCCTTCAGATTTGGCTCACACCAGTAAATGGACGTCCTACCTTTTTTTCACCGGGCTAGGGCTGCTCAGCCAGAGAAAGTCTTGGAAGTCAAGATGAGCCTGTGAATCCTCTGAGCGTGCTGACTGCTCAGGAAATCGACGATCTCCTGGAGGATGCTAGGGCTCCGGATCAGATCCTCGTCGAAGGGATAGGAAGATATCCTGCAGGTACTAAGGCCTACAGCTATCTGAGGCACTGCCGCAGGGCTCTATCCAAGTAAGCTCAACCGGTTGGCTTTCTCTCTATATGGCTGCGTCGACTGGTGGTACCCGGCATCGCATCTGCGGATCGTATTCACCGTAATATCTTGTGACCTGCAGTACGTCTGGTGTTTGGGGAGAGACTGGGCTTGCTTCCTGCCATGGTGTACCGCATACAAGCTGGCCTGAGGGCGATGACTGAGGCGCTGTTCGTTGATGAAGCTCGGCGTGAAAGCTTTCCCCGGGTGGAATTACCATACCTGTATTTGATGGGATAGTTAATTCTCCATAACCCCCGGATGATGTCTTCTGGTTCCGGCGGTAGCTTGGGGGGGAGTTTCTTGCTGAATTACAAGAAATCCTCTTGAAATGTGCTCACAGTTTTAGACTGTCGACGGGTGCTGCACTGCGGTCATAGCTGGAAGCTCCTTTGCACTGTCTCGCCTATTCATCGCAACCAATCGGGGACTAGGCTTGAGGACTCAGGTAGAGATAGGACCACTCTTTCTCCTGAAGCCTTCAATTGGTTGGTCTGTATTAGATCTTCCCACCTGTTGTACAGAAGTGAAGATCACTGCTTCTTCGAACCCTACCTGCCTAGTCGGTTTGCCAGGCAGTTTGGGTATGATCAGTTGCATATGGGCAACGCCGTCACCAGCTTCAGGTCCAGAGGTGGACTCATCGATGGAGCGAGGGGATGGCAATATTTTATCATGGGCTGCACCGGGGCAATTTTTATTGTGCCCTTCGTCACACCTTCCACGGAGCTGCGCATCCTATATTCGTATGCCGAGTTCTATGTGGCAACGAACACCTTCCATCGTGATTTTGATATGGGTAGAAGTTTTAGGGTGCCCTCTTCCAAACCTGGGGAAAGGGTTGAAGTCCCCTCGATTTCTTCTAACGAGGGTGACGAATCCGCTACTCCGGATGAGCCTCTCGTATCGGTACCGAGGGGTGAAATACCTCCGCCTGCAGGAGCGTTGGTAGTCTCCGGGAAACGAAGGGCTTCCGCTCTGAAGGAGGCTTCCCCTCGTAAGAGGACGAAGAGGATGGTTGCTCGTCCTCTCTAGATTCCTGGCATTGAGGCTCCTGGAAGTGAGCCTGCTTCTCCCTATGTCGGGGATGATTCTTTGATTGGGGGTTCCTCGCCTTTTAGAGAGGAGCCTTCTACAGCCTCGGCCGGTGGCATCGAAGAATCTCAGCTGGAGGCTGCTACCGCTGCTACTGCTTCAGGTAGTGGAACAAAGTTGCCTTCGAGGATGGTTATAAGACTCCATATACCTTTGTCCGGATCAGCATTGGGAGAGGCCCCTGCCGTGCCTGTCAGCGCTTCTAACGAGATTCCAGTTGATGAGCCTCAAGTGGATCTTGGCGAAGACCTGGAAGAGTATTTGCCAGTGTCAGTTAGCAGGCCCTTGTCTCCTGGTATGACAGCTTGCCTAGCATCACTGTAGTCTTTTCGTGCCTCTTCTTTAGGAAAATTAACATTATGTTTGACATTAACTTCCTCTTGTCTTCTTCTCAGGGGACGACCTCTTCGGGGAGGGCAATGTATATGCGTCCTTCGGCTCCGTATCAGGTCCTGGCATTGATACGGAGGTGCCTAGTTTTGAAGGGGAAGCCTTGGCGATACTGGTTTAGCTGATGCCCTGGCGGAGGTAGTTAATGGTTTGGAGCAACCCATTAACGAATACTCACAGCTATCCCAAGGCAGTATTGACGATCTGGTCCAGGCTAGACACAACTCCTTGACTGCGCAACTTGTTGAAAAGGTGGAAGACCTGAATAAAATCCTCCAGACAAATCAGCGGAAGATGGATAAAGGAAAAGTCGTCTTGGAGGAGGCTATTGCTCTTCAGACGAAGTACAAGGCTGAGCATGACGGGAATGTAGCATCCTTAAACTGGAGACGATGCTTGCTCAGGCACGGGAATGGGCTTTTCAGTCGTCAGAAGGTCTCGATGTGGTGAATGGCCGACTGGTCATAGCAAAACAGAACTTGGCGAGGAAGGATGTCGCCCGAGCTGGTTTCCTTCGAGCTAGAGCCTAGCTAACTCTCTTAATTAATGACGAGGCACGGCTGGAGTGGGCCCGCACTGATGTCTTAGATTCCAGGAATGAGAAGATAGCCAGACTGGCGCAGCAGATTCACGATTTGGCCGCTCCCCCTTCATGATGTACTTTTGTTTTTGCCTTTTAATGTACTTCCGCTCTTTTTTTGGGGAATAATAAAGAGGCTTTTTATCTGACTTTGTGTACCCGTCATTTCGGAATGTAAATGACGGGTTTGGGTGAGAGTAATATCAGAGGTAGTATGGACGTGATAGTCTCTCGGTAAACTTTAGCAGGGCGCATCTATTCAAGGGTCATATGGACATGATAGAGTACGACCCAACTAGTTTTGTTTTGGAAGTAGTTTTGTCAGAATGAGATTTTTGCCTTTATTCCACTTGAGCAGAGGAGGTTAAACATAGTACCTTTTCAGGAATTTGCCATTGATATGAGCCATTAGTAGATCTCCATTAGGCTGGGCTAACCTGTAAGCGCCATTTGAGAACGTTGTCTCGATCACGTAGGGGCCTTCCCATTTTGGGCTGAAATTTGCCCTTGCTTCTGTGAGTGAGAATCATTGGCCTCCTTACAGCTAAGACTAGCTTGCCAACTTTGAACACTTTTTCCTTTACTTTTTGATTAAAGGCTCTGGAAATGTGCGCTTAATAGAACGCGATGCTCTGTTGAGCTTGAAGGCGTTTCTCGTCTAATCCTTCTAGCTCTTGAAGCCTTAAAAGGTCATTCTTTTCCCGAGTTAACTCATTGGCAACTGCTATCCTGAGTGACGAGATTTGGATTTCGATGGAAAGAACTGCTTCGCTCCCGTAGACCAGTGAGAACAAGGTGCAACCTGTCGGTGCTCGGACCGTTGTGCGGTATGCCCAGAGACATTCTCCCAGCTTCTCGTTCCAATCTCTTTTGTTTGAAGAGACCAACTTCTTCAAGAGTTTGATAATGGTTTTGTTGAAGGCTTCTGCCAAACCATTAGCATCTGGATAATATGCCGTAGAGACGATATTTTGTATCTGATTTTTATCGTAAAATCGATGAAATGCTTGGCTGATGAACTGAGGCCTATTGTCATGGATTATCCTTTGGGGAATCCCAAAGCGATAAATGACGTGATGCTTGATGAAGTTAATCACATTGGATGTTTTTACCTCAACGAGAGGGATCGCCTCAGCCCATTTGGAGAAGTAATCCGTGATGGCCAGTATGAACTGGTGACCTCTGGAAGAGGACGGGTGAATAGGACCAATGATGTCCATACCCCATGCTTCGAAAGGCCAGGATACAACCGTAGGATGTAGATGTTCAGATGGCTGGTGTATGAAGTCTGCATGGACCTGACAGGCCTTGCATCGTTTGGCATACTTGATTGCGTCTGCGATCATAGTGGGCCAGTAATAGCCCATTCTCCTGATACGATCCTGTAGCTTAGGACCGGGTTGATGCGCCCCGCATACGCCATTATGAGCTTCGCGAATAATCTGTTGTGCTTCGTCATTAGAGAGACATCTCAATAGCAGTCCGTCGTAGGTCCGGGGATATAGGCATTGTGAAGATGCATCGAAGTAGAAGCGTAATGATCATCTTTTGACGGATGCTGCTTCTTTAGGGTCCTCCGGCAAGATTCTGTATGCCACGAAATCTATAAAGGGACTTCTCCAATCTCTCGTAGGAGGATCGGTGTTCATAGTGTAACTACGTTCGATGTGAGCATTGTTTTTCACGCAAAATAGGTCTCTATTAAGAAGGATTACCGAATTCTGCCTTCTTATAGGAGTAGCTAAATCTGCAGCTAGACTTGCTAGGGCATCGGCTTTCAGATTCTGAGATCGAGGTACGTGCTCTAGAAAGAATCCCTTGAATGTCACGGCTATCTCGACCGTTGCTTGGTGATAGGGGATGAGGTCTGGATTCTGGACTTCATATATTCCCCTGACTTGATTGACGATAAGCAGAGAATCACCCGAAGCTTCCAGAGATTCGACCCCCAGCTCTTTAGAGACTTAGAGTCCGATTAGTAGAGCATTGTACTCCACCACTTTGTTGGAACATGGCTCGTTAAGAGAGTATGCTCGATAGATAACGAGTTTATCGGGAGTAACCAGGATAATTCTTACCCCTGAAACCACGTTTCCTTTGGGACCAGTCCTGGAGGCGCCGTCGAAGAACAGTTGCCATGCGTCACTTTCCATTGTGGAACTACATTCTGCAACTTCGTCGGGAATGTCCTCGTATAATTTGGAGGCCTCCGGGATCGGATGAGCAGCTAGGAAGTCAGCCAATGCTTGGCCTTTGATGGACTTCTGAGGGATGTATACCATGTCATATGGTGTCAATAACATCGCCCAAGTTGCGAGTCGGGAGTTAAGAACACTTGGTTTGTTCATCAGTACCCGAAGAGGATTGATCTTGGAGATGACGTAAATAGTCTGGCCGGTGACATAGTGCCGCGTCTTCTGGATAGCGAACATCAGAGCCAAACATTCTTTTTCCACCGGATTGTACCGGTGCTCAGCTCCGATCATCATTCTACTTAGATAGTAGATAGCCTGTTCATGTCCCGCATCATTTTTCTATGCGAAAAGAGCTTCCAGGGAATGGTCCATCGCTCGGACGTACAGGAAGAATGGTCTTCCTACGACGGGAGGCACCAGAACTGGCGGACTAGTGAGGTAGCCCTTGATATCCCCGAACGCTTGTTGACAGGCTTTGTCCCATATGAAGGATACACCTTTCTTCATGAGGCAAGAAAAAGGCTGGCATCTTCCAGAGAGGTTGGATATGAATATCCGGATATAGGCCAGACGTCCTTGAAATCCCCTGAGTTCCCTCAGATTATGGGGTGGTCGCATTTCCAAGATGGCCTTGACTTTATCAGGGTCCACTTGAATGCCTTTGGCGGTAATGACGAATCCCAAAAATTTACCACTAGATACACCCAGAAAGGACTTTGTAGGATTTATTTTGAGTTGATGTTGGCGCATCAGCTCAGATACCGTCTTTAAGTCTTGGATGTGATTGACACTGAGGCAGCTTTTGACAGCTATATCGTCTACGTAACATTCCACTATTTTGCGTAAATGCTTGTGGAATATGTTACTCATAGCCCGTTGGTAAGTAGCTCCGGCGTTCTTCAACCCGAAGGGCATGACCGTATAGCAATATACCCCCAGTGGTGCCCGAAAGGCAGTATGCTTCTCGTCTTCAGGATGCATCTTGATTTGATTGTATCATGAGAATCCGTCCATGAAAGACATACAATCGAAACCGCAGGTATTGTCGATCATGACATCTGTGATGGGAAGAGGAAACTCGTCCTTGGGACAAGCTGCATTTAGATCTCGGTAATCGATGCAGACTCGCACTTTCCCATTCTTTTTCATGATCGGGACAACATTGGCGACCCAGTCGGAATATTGTTCCTCCCGGATGAAACTGCAGGCTATCAACTTCTTGACTTCAGCTTCAATGGCGTCCATCATATCCGAGCAAAACCGGCGTTGGTGCTGCTTTACAGGCTTTGAATCGGGCAATATGTTGAGTTTATGAGTAGCCGCCTTTGGATCAAGTCCTAGCATATCCTCATAATTCCATGCAAAGACGTCAATATATTCTCTTATCAGTCGAATGACTTCTTTCCTTTCAGCTGGGGAAAGATTGTTACTGATAAATATCGACTTTGGTGAAAGTTCATCCCCAACATTAATCTGGATAACTTTATCTTCGGTGGGAGGTTCGCTCTGCTCGAAGCGGAATTCCTACTGTGTATCCATTTGCTGAGCCCAAGCGTCATTCTCGAATAGTTCAGATTTCTTGTTCGTCTGATTCGAAGGGATCCGTCACTACCATATTTACTGGTAATGTTTGCTCGAGAGCACGAGATGAGTTGGAGGGCAACGAGCCGTCTTGAAAAGAAGAAAAGGTGTCCTCATCTTACTTGGAAGTCATAAGAGAGGTGGCATACCCTAACCCGAAACGAGTTTGTTGATAGTGGGGATCGCCGTGTGACGGTATTCGTCGGCCTTTCCCATAGTTGAGACCTGGCTTCAGTTTCAAGTCATAACCCATATTTTGCATGATCTTTAAGGGTTGCGGGCTGTACCTGTGAACTTGTATTTCACCAGCATCGTCATTGAAGGGATCTTCTCGTATAGTCGATTCGTTGCACGTTCGGCCGAAGACTATTGAATGCTGACTGCTGTGGGCAGGCGAAACAATGAAGATAGAGTCCTCATGGGGTCCATATATCACGACGATATTGGATGATGACGCTACTTCCCATATGTATGGATGATAGAAATCTATAGCTTCCAAGAATTTTTGCGCTATAGGTTCTATATCGTCATGGGGAGAGGATTCCTGATTTGGAATGTGAGCGTCGATATACTGGAAAAGATGATGTTTATTATCATCTGGAACTCCGTTCCTGGTTGCATTTAAATCAGTCGGCTGCTTGTTGCGCCGAAGGTTGACGACCAAGGGTAGAGGCTTCTGGTTCAAAGTGATCACTAGAGGATCACCCCCTTTTCCTGACCCGGTTTTGTTCAGGTGGATAGCCATAGGCTCCATGGCTTTTGGACGAGTAGTTCTCCCTTTCACTCTGATTGACAGTGGTTGTTCGACAGAGGGTCCTTCAGGCTCCCGGTGGGATTCCTTCTCTGCTTGGGCTGACACCTCCTCCGCGTAGTCTTGAGAGTACAACACGGCATCGGAATAGTAGGATTCTATTCCTTTGAATGGGTTTAGGTCAGCAACCTCCGTTTGTACTATTTCTTGGGGGTCTTCATATTTAAGGCATTGATGTAGAGTTGAAGGAACGATATTGTGGTCGTGGATCCACGGTCTACCCAGCAAAACGTTATAGGATACCTCTGAATCGATGACATAGCATGTAGCCACCGATCTGAGGTTGCCAATCGGGATCCTCAGGCGAATTTTCCCCAACGGCTTACTTCTTCCGGCATTGAAACCCACGATTGTAGTGGTGGTGTAAGCCAATTCGCTGGTAGGAATCCTCAGCAGTCTGAGCAGACTATGAGGAATGATGCTGATTGATGATCCTGGATCTATGTGGATCCGGTCGACCTCCATGGAACCAACGTATCCGGTGTAATAGAGGGGTATGTCATGCCTGTTATGTTTTAACAGCATGTCATCTTGCGTGAAAGTGATGTTCGGGACCACCTCCATCACACTGTGGCATTGAGGACACGCCACTGGTTCCTCGTCAGGGGACTTGAGCTGGGTCAAGTATGCTTCCGCCTGTATGAGTGCTTCACTCAGGGCTAGATGAGTGTCTTGGGAGAGCCTGAGTAGCTCAAAGATGGACAACCTGACTGGTGTATTGGCCAGTTGGGCCAGGATGTCGAAGTTGTATGGCTTCTCTAAACCTTTGTTTTGAACGTTTTTCACAGGTTTATCGAAGCGTACTTCTTTTTGCTTCCCCTTGTCCGCCGAAGTCGGTCTTGCAGGATCGGCCTGTGGTATGGCAGGCTCTGTAGCTGAAGCTTCTGCCGGTGCATCTTTCGGACTCGCTCCGTAGTCCTTGAGGTAAGCTTTCCCTGAACGGGTTGCAGCCAAAGCCTCGTCTTTGTCTGGTGGCGAAGAAGTTGCAACCATATGGCATGGTTTGTATTTGGAGTTCTTCCTAGACTTAGCCTTAGCAGCATCAGTCTCTTCCTCGAGCTCCGATACTAAATCCGGATGAACCCACACGATCTCGCTCCGCCGGGTGGTTAAGGGTACCAGGTCATGATTTTGACCCTTAGCCGGAGGAAGATTGACGATGTTCATCGTTGCCCGGGAAATAGGTGTCACACCGTCTGGGAATTCCTGGGGAGGCAGATTGCCAAATTGCAGGGAGATCATATTGGCCGTGACCGTCTTCTCGGTGTTATGCAGAGTGATGGCCTTAGCATCGATCAGCCCCTGGATCTTTCTTTTTAGTATGTAACACACCTTGGTCGGGTGGTGTACGTATCTGTGGAAGATGCAGTACTTGGGGTTGTTGGCACTGCCGGCTTCACTGGGCCGCTTCTCCTTCGGAAGGGTGATCTTGCCACTCTTGACGAGACACTCGAATATACTCGGAATATCGTTGTCGTCGAAAGAGTACACTTCGACGGGCCTGGAAGTCCCAGGTTTCGTCTGCGTGGTTGCCGCTGTTTGTGGTGGAAAACGAAAGAATGAAAGATATATTCAATATGGGGTTTACACAGAACCCGCCTTCTTTGGTTTACAAACAAACTTGTACAATGTAATCCTATACGAGGATGTGGGAGTACAATTTATTTAATCTGGGTATAAATTGCTATAGGTGTCTGATCTGCAGTCGATCACTTTAGCCCTTGGACCACACGATGGTGAAGAAGCGCCGTAGAAGACAGGAAGCAGCCTCGGAGGTTGCAGAAAAGGGTGGATGCACGATGCTCAGGTCGTCGATCCCTATCCTTTGCCCGAGCTTCGGGTTCCTCTCTCTCTCTCTCTCTCTCGATCTCCTCTCTCCTTGCTCGATCTTCAATTGTTCGACCTCTTCTTTGAGTCTTCAATTGTTCGATCTTTTAATTTGTCGACCTTTTTCCCCATTGATAGGGGTCTCTATTTATAGAGTTTTTGTGACAGTGACCACTCAGTTGGTGTAAAAACCGAGGAGCGGACAACACAGCACCCTTTTACACGACGGTTAAAGTAACCAATGCCTGCGTATGGATGATCTTTTGAATGAGCGTGTGACGCGGGTCCAACTAAGGGACACAACGCGTACAATTGCTACGAAGATCACGGCATAAAAGCCACGTAGGTAGGTATCCCCCGTGTAGAAGAGGTGGGCGTAAAAGCCGATGTCTGTCATCGTAGCATAGAAGCCAAGTAGGCATAGAAGCCGAATG
The DNA here is from genome assembly GCA_036927795.1 of Iris macrosiphon. NCBI lineage: Eukaryota > Viridiplantae > Streptophyta > Magnoliopsida > Asparagales > Iridaceae > Iris > Iris macrosiphon. The sequence goes on from JAYESA010000016.1 coordinate 15,117,342, forward strand.
GTCGTAGAGACTGAGTGGGCGTTAAAGTCGAACGGGCGTTGAAGCCGAATAGGCACAGATCCTGGGCGTAGAAGCCACTGCATACCGTGCCAAAATGCTGATGTGGACATCTTTAGCCGGAATCACGGCTTTTGAAGATATAACCAAATCCCTTGCATTAAATACAGAGATCCGCCATCATTCTGTGCATTAAATGCGGAGGCGTGTTTTTGAAGGCCTGCAGCTCTCCTGTGTTTTCGTCGCAGAGACGTGCCTCGAGAAGACTGTTACCGCCTTGTCCGCCAATCGCAGAGACGTGCCTCGAGCCCTGCGCAACGTGCAGCTTTTGACGTGGCAGGCGGTTTATCCGCTGTGGAGCGTAAACAGCTCACGTCTGCCCATGTAAAATAAGGCGATGTATCCCCTTGCACGCAAAAGAGCGGTTTATGCTGAGGGGACCTCAGTGAGCGACGGTTTGGTGATATTTTAACCAAATCCTTTGTATTAAATGCAAAGATCTGCCATCATACTGTGGAGCGCGTCCCGAGGGGTCTGCCACTGTTTCCAGCTGTCGTCTGGGTAGCCGTGCAGCACTTTTTGTCAGAAGTCAGGGGTCAGATTCACTGCGTGACTTAACAGGTTCGTTTCGGGGAAGACGAAGCGTCCCTCGTACGCTTTAAGCTGCTTTGAGAGCGGCTGAGTTTTACGCCATGGAGGCGATAAAGAACTGTCTTTTATGCTAGGGCGGCCCGGACGTACCGTACTTACGCGAATGGTCCTTTGAGCTCATATTTCATGCTGTATTTGGCAAAAGAGCTCTGTTGCATGTTTGACGGCTCTTGAGGCCTCTGCTTACGCTGCTCTGTATTAAGATGTCGCGTAAATCCTCCTGGCGTATTTTTCATGCTTCTACAAGACCCCCTTCAAAGCTTTTAAATTCATCAGAATTTGAAATGCTTTGAATGAAGCATGAATGGCCCCTCGTAACTCGAAACGTTTCTGAGTGGAGCGTTTGAAACGGTCAAGTTTTGACGCGTTCTTTCAGGCCGGTCTTGATGGCGAATTTATTGGGGGTAGGTGTGACCTCGCTTGCCTATAAAAGGGCTGAGGAGTTAACCTGTTTCTTCCCTCATTTCCTTTCACCATGCTGAGATGATCGCCGGAGTTCGTCGGGTCGACCTGAGAAAGAAGAAGACCATGTTCTTCCAGCATGTAAGGAGCCGAGAAAGACGGCGTCTTCGAGCAAGTATCCATTGCAACGATGGATCATGGAAGGATATCTTAGCCTCCCTTGCTCGGGATAATCAGCAAATTTATGCGGCCTCTCACTCGGAGAGTGGGGAGGGGTCACTTTTGACCAGGCCGCTTGCAAGTGGCACCTCCTCTCGTTACCTTTGGTGACGAGAGGCAGACAGACCGGCTAGGGTGGCGCACGGAGCTTGGGATCTGCAAAATCTATACAAGCCCCAACTCTGTCATATTCCGCCGGTGATCATTGCCATGTCAGCCAGTTTGCAGGAACTGACTGGCTGCTGGAGAAGACGGATGAAGAATTGACGCCCAGGCGAGAACCTGTCAGAACAGCTTCTGGGCGATCTTCGGACGACGATGAGGAAATCCTTTGTAGAAGGGATTTCCCTCATATGTAATCACGAAAAATGAAGAAAAATCCCCTGTAGACAGGATTTCCCTCATATGTAATTGTGATTTTAACTTTAATAAAGTCGTCTTTCTTCTCTGCATATGATCGTCTTTGCCATATGTTGCTGTGAAGTCTGAATATGTGTAGCTTCGACATGTCTGATTCTTTACGCTGACTCTGATAGAAAGAGTACTAGGCCCTATCCATAGAACGCTGTTGAGCATTTTGAATATTTAAAACTGTCCTGTTGCTAGGATTGAGGGACCGCGTAGAGTTTTTTTGATGAACATAACTTTTTGTTCAGACTTCGTCTTCAAGAATGATCTCTCGAAAAATCCCTTGGAACAGGGTCGAGGCTTTGGCCGTCAAAAACTGAATTGCCATCTTGATAGACGAGATGTTCAGACTGAAGTCTGGATGAACCTCCAATTTTGACCCGAGGAGAGTAATTTCTCAATGTTTGAACTCTGCATGCTTCGGGTACTTGGGATGCTTTGGGTCAAGAACGAGTATCTTCTGTGTGAACTCTTTGTAATTGACCGCTTGGAGAACTTGTTCGGATACACGGAAAGTCAGAGATCCGTAGTGTAGATGAGCTGGGAATCCTGAGTTCATAGCTTATTGAGCGTAGAAAGCCACCGAGCGTGAGATCGTGGATTTGTATCTGCTAAGCGTAAAGTCGTAGGTTTGTAGCCTCTCGAGCATGGAAGCTACTGAGCACAAAAGGCATCCGGACATAAAACCATAGACTTGTAGCTTGCGAGCGTAAAACCGTAGATCCGTTGCTGTCGAGCGTAAAAATCCCCTTAGCGTAGAACTGTAGATTCGTAGCCTGTTTAGAGAAAGAAATCTTCGAGCGTAGGGTCTGTGGACCTGTTGCTTCCGAGCGTAAACTAAACGCCACCGAGCGTGAGATCGTAGGTTTGGTAACTGCTGAGCGTGAAGTCGTAGGTTTGTAGCCTCTCGAGCATGAAAGCTACTGAGCACAAAAAGGCATCCGGGCGTAAAACCATAGACTTGTAGCTTGCGAGCGTAAAACCGTAGATCTGTTGCTGTCGAGCGTAGAAAGCTCTTTAGCGTAGAACCACGAACCTGCTTTGCACGAAAACTCTTCGAATTTTGCTGACTGTCCGTCTTCCGAGAGTAGTGGACTGACGTAGCATCCAATCATAACCAACTATTATTTGCGAGATTTGGTTAGGGTCTCAAGGAATCCATCCGAGGATTCGAGGAGTCAATCCGACCCCTATATATATCTCGAGCTTTGGAGAGAAAAACTTTTTATTCGTCTGTTGCGAAAGAGAGTCTTCGTCTGTTCGAGTTTTTCTCCGTTGCTTCTCCGAACACTCAGAGTTTTCAGAAATGGCGCCGAAGCAAACCTCCTCCGCTAAGGGAAAGAGTGTAGGTTCTTCTTCCCATTCTTCCGCCCCGGCGAGGGAGTCTTCGGTTGGGCAAGGCGAACTTCATCCTGAGCAAAGTATCCCGCCGACGAGTAGCGCTCCTGGCCTTAGAGGTAGAGCCCTTTTAGATGACATAGAAATGACGAAAAATCCTTCGCACACGTTGAATGTGACCGCGCTAGGTCGTCTTATGTGCTGATAGTCTCTTTGAGGAAGATGATGCACGGAGACGTTTTCATCTTTTACGCTCACATTTCTAATGTGCCAGCGTAAGGGCTTAATCGTTTTCCCAGTTCTGGGCGTAACAACTCCGACTGTCGAAAATGTGGTGTATACTATAAAATTTTTAGTTTTACGTCTGGGGGCGGTGTGTCACGCCCCGGACCCGCCCGGGCCGTCGCTCCGCCCTGCCCCGCCCCGTACGGCCGGGAATTAACGAACCGGACACGAATCACCGTGCCTCGGTGCGCCGGACGCGAATCACCGCGCCCGTCCCGCGGGCGCGAGGGAGGAAGGGAGCCAAGCGAATGGCCCGTTCGAGCTTTCGGGGGACGTGATGCCGCACGGGCCTGGGGTTGCGCCCGTGCAAGGCCAATCGTTTAAGTTGATAGTTGGCTATCATCGCATCAATCGAGTAAGCAGCGAAAAGGGACTTGTTGCAATGCAATGCATTAGCCAACTGAGTGTTCGGGACAATCGAGGCAACTTGGGTTTCCTTTAGCAAAGGCACACGCTCGTTCCATACATTATGCCCCCTTATACGATAGCATTCTCGGGGCAACAATCGAAACCAGAATTCCGGGTCTTCGGGACTGTGGCACGCCTATCGCTCCCTCGGACGATCCAGTACCTGCACAAGCAAGTAAACTGTTGGGGGGTCAGCACTTTTATAAGTACTGGTGAGATAAAACAACTGAACAGAAACAAGCATTCACTCAAACAGGCACTAAGTAATCATGTTATAAAACATTACATTACTAGTGATCTTTCTAGTTTTACCTAGGTTCGTTTCATGCAGTTCTAGCAGAGTCGATTTACTTGTTTAGAAACATGTTTGGAAACAGAGTTTCATATACTAAGCAGGCAAGCAAACCGATCATGTTCCAGGGTGTGCGCAGCGTGTCTCGTGCGACTCCAGGGTCAGATGCAAAGCTAGACACACAATGCACATTCTTAGGGGCAGTCCTCTATCCAAGCCAACACAATGACTTATCTATATGCTTGGCGGTCCCCGAGTATCTCAGGATCGGCAGCGGTTAGTCCAGCATACCAATGACTCTTTTATCTGATGCTAATGGCAGCTGTGACTCATGGTTGCTTTCCACTATCTCTGTAGCAGCCGGGACACATGCAGTTCAGCTCTGCACCAAAAGCCATTGTCCGACCGCGTGCGAATGCATGGAACACTATCAAAACTCTCAGTATGCAGACGAGACGAACCATCTATAAACACTCTTTGTTGCGGGGCAAGCCGACTTATCACTTGAACACATTCAGGCACAGTATGGTTCTCTCGAAGCATAGACGATAGTGAACATGTTCATGCACTCTAAGCAAGCGATCTGGATTCTCGTTTAGCAGACTTATTGATTCAAGACAAGCTAGGTGAGTTCTCTTATTAACATGCCAGGCAGGTTCTATCATTCTCTTAAGAAAACATTGCAAGCAAAAACTCAGGTTATTATTAAGGCGTGCAAGAATCAGAGAACGAAGTTCTGCCCACTCACCTTGATATATAACGCCGGCGTGGAGCGGGGCGTTACACGGTGCCTCCGGCGTAATAACTAGAATTTTTGGTAGCCCGGCGTAAAGCACGGATCGTACGCTGCCAGTTACGTCTCTGGATGAGACTTCCTGCATAAAATGGCCAAATTTGTACAGTCTTGGCGTAAAGCGCAGACTGTCGTTTCTCAGTCCTCATGCTGCAAGATTTTTAATGAATGTTTTTCTTGCGCTTTTGCAGTTAATTTGGGTGAGTCTCCCCTGGCTGAGGTGATGGGTTCTGCCGCCGGGATGCTGCACTCGAACTATCTGGAGGATCTGTCCCACGTGGCATTTCCTATCTCCGAACCCCAGTATCCTGAGGGAAAGGAGATTTTGATATCGACCCAGGGCGAGCGGACGCTGCTGGATATGATTAACGGGGACCCCCTGACGTATATAGACGGGGAGCAATACATAAAGCCAGCTTTTCTCTTTGGGGACATGATCGATAAACGGTCCCAGACGAAGCCTAAGAGAGAACCTTGGGTATTTTCTGCCGGGAACCTGGTTTTGTACCTGCCGACGATGCCGAGAGATTATCCCATCTCGGCTTTCTTCCATGCGACACACCGTAGGAGGATGTCGTGGAACCTGACGCCCGATCTTCACAGCAAACCGGGGAAGATCTTTCATCTGAAAGGAGCTGACCAGGGGTCGTTTGTCAGCCGTCCTTCTGGCCTCGTGACGTCGTTCAGGGAACTGAGCCCGGGCAGTGCTCCGAGCGAGGACAGTCTAGTGATCCAGCCGGTCCAGTTGCCGACTTTCTGCAACGACTTCATGGGGCGAGGGGGAGTATATCCTAAGGAGAACCCTCGATGCAACGGGTGGATCACTCCAACAAACCGTCGATGGGTCTGCCTTGTTGACTGGGCCTTGAAGCACTGTCAGAGAGAGCTGGAGTGCATTGGGCTGTATGCCACTGTGAGTGGGACCAGTGTTGGGTTGCCTGCTAACCCTAACCTGTACTTGGCACTGATGGAGCGATATATTTCGCTCACTGGGACTTTCGCCACTCCGCTGGGGGAGTTGGGATTGGCCCTCCATGAGATGGCAGCGATCTCGAGGCTGCCAATGGAGGATACCCCATATGAAGAGTACGTCCCCACCAATCGGGAGTTGGGGGATTCGGACCCTCGGGTAGTAGAGGTGTATCAGGAGCTGATGTGCCACTACTTCGCGTGCACGGCCTTTTATGACGAGCCTTCTAATTTGGCCCATACTACCAAGTATACGTCCTACCTCTTCTTCCACCGGGCCAGGGCCGCCAAGCCGGAGAAAGTCACGGGGGGCAAGGATGAGCCCGTAAATTGTTTGGGCGTGCTTAGTGCCCAGGTCGTCGAGGCTCTTATGGATGACGCCAAGATTTCGGACCAGATTCTTGACGACGGGGTAGGAAAGTATCCCGAAGGCACTAAGGCCTATAGCTACTTGAGGCATTGCCGGAGACCTCTGTCCAAGGAAGCCCAGCTGGCTAATTTCCTCTCCATATGGCTGCGTCGAGTAGTGGTGCCCGGCACTGCATCTGCGGACCGCATTCACCGGAACATCCTGTGGCCCGCGGTGCATCTGGTGTTTGGGGCAAGACTGGGCCTGCTCCCTGCTATGGTGTGCCGTATACAGGCTGGCCTGAGGGCCATGACTGACGGGCTGCTCGCCGATGAGACTCGGCGTGAAAGCTTTCCTCGGGTGGAATTACCATACCTATATTTGATGGGATGGTTAATTCTGCACAACCCTCGGATGATGTCCCCTGGCTCCGGTAGTAGCCCGGGGGGTAGCTTCCTGCTGAATTATAAGGACTCTTCCTGGAATATGAACACAATTCTAGACTGTAGGCTGACACTGGGCCTCAGTCATGGCTGGAAGCTCCTTTGCATTGCTCTCCCAGTACATCATAATCAATCGGGGATCAGGCTGGAGGATTTAGGTGGAGAGAAGACTAATCTTTCTCCGGAGGCTTTCAAGTGGTTGATCTGTATCAGGCCTTCCCACTTGTTGTATAGAAGTGAAGATTATTGCTTCCTCGAGCCTTACTTGCCTAGTCGGTTCGCAAGGCAATTTGGGTACGACCAGTTGCACGTGGGCAATGCCGTTACCAGCTTCAGGTCCAGGGGCGGCCTCATCGATGGAGCCAGAGGATGGCGATACTTTATCATGGGATGCACTGGAGCAATCTTTATCGTGCCGGTCGTCACACCCTCCACGGAGCTGCATATCCTACATTCGTATGCCCAGTTCTACGTGGCGGTTAACACCTTCCACCGTGATTTTGACATGCGTGGGAGTTTTAGGGTGCCGCCTTCCACGCCTGGGGGAAGAGTCGAAGTCCCTTCGGTTTCTCCTGACGAGGGTGAGGAGTTCGCTACTCCTGATGAGCCGTTGGTGACGGTGCCGAGGTGTGAAGTGCCTCTACCTGCGGGGGCTTTGGTAGTCTCTGGGAAGCGAAGGGCCGCTGCTCCCCAGAAGATTTCTCCTCGCAAGAGGAAGAGGACGGTCAATCGTTCTCTTCGAATTCCTGGCATCGAGGCTCCCAGAGAGGAACCTGCTGTTTCGCCTATCGAGGATATTTCCCTGATCGGGGGTTCCTCGCCTTCTAGGGAGGGACCCTCAATTTCGGCTAGCGGTGCCGTGGCATTCCGTCTTGAGGATGTCGTCGCCGCTACTGCCTCCGGTAGTGGTACGAGATTGTCGGTGTGGCCGGGGCAGATGGGAGAATCTTCCCTTAGACCAGCAACGGATGAAACCCCTGCTGTGTCCGTGAGTATGCCTGGCGAGGTCCCAACTGACGAACCTCGACCGCGCCTTGGTGGAGGCTTAGTAGAGCTCTTGGCGATGTCGGTTGGCCCACCCCCTTCTCCAGGTATGACAGTTCGCATTACGTCATTAAGGCGTGATTTAGCTACCTCGACTGCAGATGCGTCGTATATACCGCTGGCCACGGGTAAATGTTATCTTTATGTCTCCTTTTTAGAAAGAGTACCATTATATTGATATCAACTCTCTTGTCCTTTTCCCAGGGGATGGCGTCCACGGGGAATATAGCTTTGAGGCGCCTTCTGGCTCTGCTCCGGCTCCTGGCGATGATACGGAGGCGTTTGATCTTGAGGAGGAAATATCTTCGAGGGCCGGTTCGCCTATTGGAGAGGCTTCGATATCCCAAGAAGAAGAAGAGCCTGTCATTGCGACTACTTCGGTTGACGTGCCTCTTTTGGTCGCACCACCTGTCGAGGTGACGGTTGTGACAACTTCGTCCGCAATCGTTCCTGGAGGGGGATTTGCCAATGCCGTGGCCACTCTTGGGGCCCAATCGGATTTAGCTGCGCTGACCGAGCAATATACCCGTGTCTTCTATGCTACTTTGAAAGCGCTGATACCGATGGTGCTGAAGGGGAATCTGGATCTCGAGCGCCTGAAGAAGTCCTCTCGAATTCCGATAGAGGCGATCCAGGATTTTAACGGCACCGGGATAGCTGATGCCCTGGAGGTGATGGTTAATGGTTTGGAGCAACCCATTAACGAATATCTGCAGCTAACTCGGGGCAATATTGAAGCTGAGGTCTGGTCCAGATATGACTTCATGACTGCGCAGTTTGCCAAACGGATAGAGAGCTTAGATAAACTCGCTCAAACACGTCAGTTGGAGATGGACGAAAGAAAGACCGTCGAGGAGGAGGCCCTTGCCCTTCAACTGAAGTGCCAATCCGAGCATGAAGGGAACGTAGCGAGGGCTCGCAAGTTGAAAAAGGAGCTCGCTCAGGCAGAGGAGTGGGCTTCCCAGTCGTTGGCAGGTCTAGACGTAGCGACCGCTCGATTGAGTGCAGCGCGACGGGACCTGGATCGTGCAGAAGCTGCCCGCGTGGGTGTTCGTCGGGCGAGGGCCGAATTGTCCCTCAGGGGAGACAACGAAGCACGGCTGGAGCAGGCCCGCGCCGATACCTTGGCCTGCAGGGATGAGAGGATAGCCGTACTGGCGTGGCAGATTCATGATCTGACTGCTCCACCGCAATGATGTACCCTCTCTTTTTTTCCTTGCCAGTGTAATTCTGCTCTTTCTTGGGAATAAAGCGAACTCTTTTCTGACTTTGTGGACCCATCATTTCGGAATATAAATGACAGGTTTGGGCGAGAGTGATATCAGAGGTAGTATGGACGTGATAAACTCTCAGGAAACCCTAGCAGGACATATTTATTCAGAGCTCATACGGACATGATAGAATATGCTCTGACTAAGGTTTGTTGGTAAGATACTATCAGAGGTGATATGGACATGATAGGCTCTCAAGAAACTTCAGCAGGACACATTTATTCAGAGGTCATACGGACATGATAGAATATGCTCTGGCTAAGGTCTGTAGGTAAGATACTATCAGAGGTGATATGGACGTGATAGGCTCTCAAGAAACTTCAGCAGGACACATTTATGCAGAGGTCATACGGACATGATAGAATATGCTCTGGCTAAGGCTTGTGGGTAAGATACTATCAGAGGTGATATGGACGTGATAGGCTCTCAAGAAACTTCAGCAGGACACATTTATGCAGAGGTCATACGGACATGATAGAATATGCTTTGGCTAAGGTTTGTGGGTAAGATACTATCAGAGGTGATATGGACATGATAGGCTCTCAAGAAACTTCAGCAGGACACATTTATGCAGAGGTCATACGGACATGACAGAATATGCTTTGGCTAAGGTTTGTGGGTAAGATACTATCAGAGGTGATATGGACATGATAGGCTCTCAAGAAACTTCAGCAGGACACATTTATTCAGAGGTCATACGGACATGATAGAATATGCTCTGACTAAGGTTTGTTCTGGAAGTAGTTTTGTCAGAATTGAGGTTTCCGCTATATTCTACCCGAGCAGAGAAGATTAAGCATAGTACCTTTTTAGGAATTTACCGTTGATAGGAGCCATTAACAGGTCTCCATTAGGCTGGGCTAACCTGTAAGCGCCATTTGAGAACGTTGTCTCGACCATATAAGGGCCCTCCCATTTGGGCTGGAATTTGCCTTTACTCCTGTGGGTAAGAATCATCGGCCTTCTTACGGCTAGAACTAGCTCGCCGACTCTGAACACTCTTTCCTTTACTTTATGATTGAAAGCTCTGGAAATGCGTGCTTGGTAGAGCGCGATACGCTGCTGAGCTTGGAGGCGTTTCTCGTCTAATCCTTCTAGCTCCTGAAGTCTTAAAATGTCGTTCTTCTCTTGAGTCAGCTCGTTAGCCACGGCTATTCTGAGTGACGGGATCTGGACTTCAATGGGGAGAACTGCTTCGCTCCCGTAGACCAGTAAGAATGGAGTACAACCTGTCGGTGTTCGTACCGTTGTGCGATATGCCCAGAGGCATTCGCCCAGTCTCTCATTCCAATCTCTCTTGTTTGAAGAGACAAACTTCTTCAAGAGTTTGATAATGGCTTTGTTGAAAGCTTCCGCCAAACCATTAGCAGCTGGATAATATGCCGTAGAGGCAATATTATGTATCCGATTTTTATCGCAAAATCGATGAAACGCTTGACTGATGAACTGAGGCCCATTGTCGTGAATTATCCTCCGAGGTACCCCGAAGCGATAGATAACGTGATGCTTGATGAAGCTGATCACATTAGATGCTTTTACCTCTGCGAGAGGGATTGCCTCTGCCCATTTGGAGAAGTAATCCGTGATGGCCAGTATGAACTGGTGACCCCTGAAAGAAGACGGGTGGATAGGACCAATGACATCCATACCCCATGCTTCGAAAGGCCAGGATGCAACCGTAGGATGTAGATATTCAGACGGTTGATGTATGAAGTCCGCATGGACCTGACAGGCCTTGCATTGTTTTGCATAGCTGATCGTGTCTGTGATCATAGTGGGCCAGTAGTAGCCCATTCTCCTGATACGATCCTGTAGCTTAGGACCGGGTTGATGCGCTCCGCATATGCCGTCATGAGCTTCACGGATGATAATCTGTGCCTCGTCGTCAGAGAGGCATCTTAATAGCAGTCCGTCATAGGTCCGACGATATAGGCATTGTGAAGATGCATCAAAGTAGAAGCGTAAGGACCGCCTCTTGACGGATACTGCTTCTTTAGGGTCTTCTGGCAAGATCCCGTATGCCACGAAATCTATGAAAGGACTCTTCCAATCTCGTCCGGGAGGATTGGCGTATGCAGCGTAGCTGCGTTCTATGTGAGAGTTGTTTTTCACACAGAATAAATCTCTGTTAAGAAGGATTACCGAGTCCTGTCTTCTTATAGGAGTAGCCAGATCTACGGCTAGACTGGCTAGGGCATCAGCTTCAAGATTCAGGGATCGAGGTACATGCTCCAGGAAGAACCCTTTGAATGTCACGGCTATCTCTACCGTTGCTTGGTGATAGGGGATGAGGTCTGGATTCCGGACTTCATATATTCCTCTGACTTGATTGACGATAAGCAGGGAATCACCGAAAGCTTCCAGGGATTCGACCCCCAGCTCTTTAGCGACTTGGAGCCCGATTAAAAGAGCGTTATACTCTGTCACGTTGTTCGAGCAGGGCTCGTTGAGAGAGTATGACCGGTAGATGACGAGTTTGTCGGGAGTAACTAGGACGATTCCTACTCCTGAGACCACACTTCCCCTAGGACCGGTTTTGGAGGCACCATCAAAGAATAGTTGCCATGCGTCACTCTCTGTCGCAGAATTACATTCTGCAACTTCGTCAGGGATGTCCTCGTACAACATGGAGGTCTTCGGGATTGGATGAGCAGCTAGGAAGTCGGCCAATGCTTGGCCTTTGATGGACTTCTGAGGGACGTACACCATGTTATATGGTGTTAACAGCATCGCCCACGTTGCGAGTCGGGAATTAAGAGCACGTGGCTTGCTCATTAGTACTCGAAGAGGGTTGATCCTAGAGATGATATGGATAGTCTGGCCGGTGACATAGTGCCGCGTCTTCTGGATAGCGAACATCAGAGCCAAGCATTCTTTCTCCACTGGGTTGTACCGGTGTTCGGCTCCGACCATCATTCTACTTAGATAGTAGATAGCCTGTTCATGCCCTACATCGTTCTTCTGCGCAAGAAGAGCTCCCAGGGAATGGTCCATTGCTCGAACGTATAGGAAGAATGGTCTTCCTACGACGGGGGGCACCAGAACTGGCGGATGAGTGAGGTAGCGTTTGATATCGTTAAACGCTTGTTGACAGGCTTCGTCCCATACGAAGGATACACCTTTCTTTATGAGGCGAGAAAAAGGCTGACATCTTCCGGAGAGGTTGGATATGAATCTCCGGATGTAAGCCAGACGACCTTGAAATCTCCTAAGTTCCCTCAGATTGCGAGGCGACCGCATTTCTACGATGGCTTGGACTTTCTCAGGGTCCACTTGGATGCCTTTAGCGGTAATGACAAATCTCAGGAATTTGCCGCTAGATACACCTAGAAAGGACTTCGTAGGATTCATCTTGAGTTGATGTTGGCGCATTAACTCGAACACCGACCTCAAGTCTCGAATGTGATCGTCCTTGAGGCAACTTTTGACAGCTATGTCATCTACGTAGCATTCCACCGTTTTGCGTAAATGCTCATGGAATATGTTACTCATAGCTCGTTGGTATGTTGCCCCGGAGTTTTTTAATCCGAAGGGCATTACTGTATAGCAATATACCCCCAGTGGTGTTCGAAAGGCGGTATGCTTCTCGTCTCCAGGATGCATCTTGATCTGATTGTACCCCGAGAATCCGTCCATGAAAGACATGCGTTCAAAACCGCAGGTGTTGTCGATCATGATGTCTGTGATGGGAAGAGGGAACTCATCCTTGGAGCAGGCCGCATTCAGATCCCGGTAATCGATGCAGATGCGTATTTTCCCATTTTTCTTTACGACTGGGACAACGTTGGCGACCCAGTCGGGATGTTGTTCCTCCCGAATAAAACCGCAGGCTATCAACTTTTTGACTTTGGCTTCAATGGCGTCCATCATATCCGGGCAAAACCGGCGCTGGTGTTGCTTCACCGGCTTTGAATCGAGTGATATGTTGAGTTTGTGGGTAGCCATCTCTGGATCAAGTCCTGGCATATCCTCATAATTCCACGCGAAGACGTCGATGTATTCTTTTATCAGTTGAATAACTTCTTCCCTTTCGGCTGGGGAAAGATTGTTACTGATAAATATTGGCCTCGGTGAGAGTTCATCCCCGACGTCAATCTGGATAACTTTATTTTCAGTGGGAGGTTCTCTCTGCTCGAAGCGGAACTCCTATTGTGTATCCATCAATTGAGCCCAAGAGTCATTTTCGAATGGCTCAGACTCTGGCTCGTTCGCTCCGCAGGGATCTGTTATTACCATATTTACTGATAATGTCCATTCGAGAGCGTCTGGTGAGTCGGGGGGTGACGAGCCGTCTTGATAGGAGGAAAGGACATTCTCGCCTGATTTAGAGGAGGCGATATACCCTAACCCGAAACGGGTCTGTTAATAGCGGGGATTGCCGAACAGTGGCGTTCGTCTGCCCTTCCCGTGGTTGAGGACTGGCTTCCGCTCCAAGTCGTAGCCCATGCTTTGCATGATCCTCAATGCCTGTGGGCTGTATTGGTGGACCTGTATTTTCTCAGTATCGTTATCGAGAGGATCCTCTTGGACCGTCGGTTGATCGCGCATGCGGCCGAAGACTATTGTACGCTGGTTGCCGCAGGTAGACGGGACGAGGAAGATAGAGTCCTCTTGTGGTCCGTATGCCGCGACGACATTGGATGAAGATGTCACCTCCCATATGTACGGGTGATAGGAATCCATAGCTGCCAAGAATTTTTGTGCTATAGGTTCTATATCGTCATGGGGAGAGGATATATCTGTTCAGAGGTAAGATGGACATGGCAGTTTTTGGTGGATTTTAACACTACTGGTGTACTTAGGGCTAAGTACCAATGGTAAGTGTAGATGACAATCGATGATCAGGGATAATGATAAACCCTTTTTACTATATAGTGATTTTCTCGAGTGGGGATAGACCTGTAGGATCCACTGGGGAAACCTTCAGGGGTTCATCATGCCGTATCTTTCTTGAGGGACCAAAAAGGTGAACCCTGGCTCACAGTGGTTGTTTCCCTTGCTTATAGATATAAAGTGATGACCTTGGTGTCGATCAACTCCTGGATTTTCCTTTTTAACAAATAGCAGGCCTTCGTAGGGTGATCGACGTACTGATGGAAGAGACAATAATCTGGATCATCGACTTCGCCGGCTCCTTCGGGGTACCTGATGTTGGGGACCTGAAGTTTGTCTTCTTTTATCAATATGTTGAAGAGTTCAATAATGTCATTTTCCTTAAAGGAAAAGGCCTCTTTCGGTTTCCGGGATCCTGACGCCCCAGTCCTTTGCTCTTCCGGGACAGTCGCCCTCTCCGCATTGTACCTAGATTTTGAGAGGGTTCTACCCCCCGTCTTGTTGTTATACTGGTCTTTAGAAGCTGATTTGGAGGGACCTTCCTCCGGCATTACAGGATCACCCTCTGGCAGTTTGGAGTGTGCAGCAGGGGATGCGGTGTACCCCAACCCGAAACGAGTTTGTCGATAGTAAGGATTACTATGCAACGGTGTTCTCCTGCCTCTTCCATAGTTGAGGCCTTGCTTTGATTTTAAATCATAACCTATATTCTGTATAATCTTCAGAGCTTGAGGGCTATACCTGTGGATTTGCATCTTCCCTCCCTCAGCCCCGCGAAAATCCTCATGTACAATCGGACCGCTCCCCCTGCGACTGAAGACTATTGGATGCTGGTCGTCGCGAGTTGGCGGGACCACAAAGGTCCCACTTTCATATGGTTCAGATATCATGATGACGTTAGATGTTGACGCGTCTTCCCACACGATTTCTCCCCATTTGACGCCTGGGAGATCTAAAGCCTGCTCGCGACTCCCGTCTTTGCGTCTCTGGGTCAGATGTGTACGCGAATTTGGGAAGAAGACGATTGTTTGTTTCTTCTGTTCCCGTCAGTGGTTGTGCGGAGGTTGGGCACAATGGCTCTTGTTGTGCCACCTGTGTACAACAGGTTGGCCATCTGGGTGGCGGATAACCCCCGGCGTATCTTAGAGATTTGCTCAGGCTGGCGTGAAGCTGAAGAGGTCCTCAGTCGGCCATCGGCTTCTTGCGTAATCCGGAGGGTATGCAGATTGTTCCCTCGCTGGCGTAAGGGCCGAGCAGTTACGCATTCCGCCGCCTGTTTTCCCCCGCGGAGATCACAGCGCTCATCTGGTTCCCTGTAGAGGTCAGACGTCGTCTTGTGTGCGGAGCGTGACCTGTACTTCTGTTTTGGTGCTAAGGCATCATCAGAAGTTTTGTCTGTACCGGGCGTAGCGGGAGACTGATTTTTGCACGTAAGGCGCAGTGGATACTCCTGGGTCAGCGCTGAGGCTTTGCCCAAAGTTTTGTCTGTACCGCGCGTAGCGGGAGACTAGTTTCTACGCATAGAGCGCAGTAGATACTTCTGGGTTAGCGCTGAGGCTTTGCCCGAAGTTTTGTCTGTACCGCGCGTAGCGGGAGACTGAATTTTACGCACGAGGCACGGAGGGAGCGATGCTACAACCTCATTGGTCGGAGAGATCGGAGAGATCGGAGAGTCCACAGGAACGGTAGAGGATGTCTTGGGCATCCAGACTTTGCGTAGCTTCCTGTTGTCTTGGACGGAGAGAGGGTGAGAGCTACCCCTGGTTCGAAGCATGTCTTCGTAGGCAGACTGGTCGAATTGGACGACCAGTGTCTTCTTCACGGTTCCTATAGATACCGTATCGTGTTGAGCAATTACTTCCTCATCAGAAGAGAAAGCTGTCCCCAGCAGAGTCACCATCTTGTTTGGGGTGGAAAACGAAAGAATGAAAGATGTATTCAATATGGGGTTTACACAGAACCCGCCTTCTTTGGTTTACAAACAAACTTGTACAATGTAATCCTATACGAGGATGTGGGAGTACAATTTATTTAATCTGGGTATAAATTGCTATAGGTGTCTGATCTGCAGTCGATAACTTTAGCCCTTGGACCACACGATGGTGAAGAAGCGCCGTAGAAGACAGGAAGCAGCCTCGGGGGTTGCAGAAAAGGGTGGATGCACGATGCTCAGGTCGCCGATCCCTATCCTTTGCCCGAGCTCCGGGTTCCTCTCTCTCTCTCTCTCTCTCGATCTCCTCTCTCCTTTCTCGATCTTTAATTGTTCGACCTCTTCTTTGAGTCTTCAATTGTTCAATCTTTTAATTTGTCGACCTTTTTCCCCATTGATAGGGGTCTCTATTTATAGAGTTTTTGTGACAGTGACCACTCAGTTGGTGTAAAAACCGAGGAGCGGACAACACAGCACCCTTTTACACGACGGTTAAAGTAACCAATGCCTGCGTATGGATGATCTTTTGAATGAGCGTGTGACGCGGGTCCAACTAAGGGACACAACGCGTACAATTGCTACGAAGATCACGGCGTAAAAGCCACGTAGGTAGGTATCCCCCGTGTAGAAGAGGTGGGCGTAAAAGCCGATGTCTGTCATCGTGGCATAGAAGACAAGTAGGCATAGAAGCCGAACAGGCATAGAAGCCGAACAGGCATAGAAGCCGAGCAGGCATAGAAGCCGAATGGTCGTAGATACTGAGTGGGCGTTGAAGCCGAATAGGCACAGATCCTGGGCGTAGAAGCCGCTGCGTACCATGCCAAAATGCTGATGTGGACGTCTTTAGCCAGAATCACGGCTTTTGAAGATATAACCAAATCCCTTGCATTAAATGCAGAGATCCGCCATCATTCTGTGCATTAAATACGGAGGCGTATTTTTGAAGGCCTGCAGCTCTCCTGTGTATTCGTCGCAGAGACGTGCCTCGAGAAGACTGTTACCGCCTTGTCCGCCAATCGCAGAGACGTGCCTCGAGCCCTGTGCAACGTGCAGCTTTTGACGTGGCAGGCGGTTTGTCCGCTGTGGAGCGTAAACAGCTCACGTCTGCCCGTGTAAAACAAGGCGATGTATCCCCTTGCACGCGAAAGAGCAGTTTATGCTGAGGGGACCTCAGTGAGCGACGGTTTGGTAATATTTTAACCAAATCTTCTGCATTAAATGCAGAGATCTGCCATTATACTGTGGAGCGTGTCCCGAGGGGTCTGCCACTGTTTCCAGCCGTCGTCTGGGTAGCCGTGCAGCACTTTTTGTCAGAAGTCAGGGGTCAGATTCACTGCGTGACTTGACAGATTCGTTTCGGGGAAGACGAAGCATCCCTCGTATGCTTTAAGCTGCTTTGAGAGCGGCTGAGTTTTACGCCATGGAGGCAATAAAGAACTCTCTTTTATGCTGGGGCGGCCTGGACGTACCGTACTTACGCGGATGGTCCTTTGAGCTCATATTTCACGTTGTATTTGGCGGAAGAGCTCTGTTGCATGTTCGACGGCTCTAGAGGCCTCTGCTTACGCTGCTCTATATTAAGATGTCACATAAATCCTCCTAGCGTATTTTTCATGCTTCTACAGCCGCAGTCTTTTGTCTGGACGTATTGATTGCCAGAGCTTCTTTTCCTTTGGAACTGTGAGGATGGTCGCCGTTGGGGGATGACCTTTTGCCTCTGTCGGAGGTAGAGATCATAATGCCATTGTCGCGCGCCTTATGACTGTTGTCATCGGCAGCCATTGCTGAGATGATGAACGAGGGCCAGTCGTGGAACTGATATGGTCTTGTGAACACCGAGACCATGGGAAGGAGGTTCTTCCTGCAAATGTCCACCAACGCAGAGTTTGGAACTCCTGAAGGCATCTGTAGCGTGGCCTGACGAAAATGTTCGATGAAGGTACGAACGTCCTCTTTTTTTCTCTGCTTGACTTCGATGAGAGAGGACATAGACATGTCCATTCCTCCCTCGTAGAATCGTGTGAAGAATAAAGTCTTGAAGTCTTCGAAGAAAGTAATGCAGTTGTCCGCCAGGCTGCGGTACCACTGGTAAGCCACTCCTGAGAGACAGCCCTTGAACACCCAGGTGAGGAGGGCGTCATTCCCTTGTAGCAACACCGTCATCATACTGAAATAGTTCATGTACTGACTTGGCGATGTTTTCCCCTCGAACAGAGCCATAGTCTAAGGTTTGTATCTTGGAGGGAAAGGGACCTCTTCCTAGATAGCCGGGTAAGGCTGGTTGGTTCCTAATTTCTTGAGCTGCTCTTTGTGCTTCAAGGCATCGAATTGGGCTTTCAACTCCCGTACTGCTTGCATCGAATTTTCAGCTGGTAGTGAGACCATGGATTGGTGCAGAGTCGGTTGTATTGTGACTCCCGCAGGAGGCAATACATTCTCCGAGTGAGGAAGTGGAGGACCAGCTGACTCTTGATCTAGAGCAGGTTCTTGGACCGTGTTGGATGGTGGCAAGTCCACCCCCACACGTATCTGTGCTGGCGGGACTGATATTTGAGCCATAGCAGCCCCCTGTTGAGTTAGCATCATCTGGTGCATATTCTCCATCATGGATTGCATTTATTTCAGAGACGTCTCCAGTGTAGTGATGCGCTGCTCCTCGCTTCCTGACGGCGAAGCTTCCTCATGTTCATCTCCAATGGCGTATACTCCTATTTCCCTTAGCATCGTCGAAGGATGTGTATAGGTTACTGCAGAAGTCGACTCTATACTCTCAGTATTTGATTCGGGAGAATGGCGACCCCCAGCGTCGAAATCAGAGGAGTACGAAGTCAGTTGTTGTGACCTCGAATGAGTGTTCTGGAATACCCCATCTTCAGTGTCTCTGAGGAGCATGTTGGATCTCCTTCGGCTCGGAGTTCTAGAGGACGGACGTCTTGAGCCTGAGCTTCCTCCAGGTATATGTGAAGCTATGTTCACAGATGCATGCGTGGGCTCTTCTTCTAGGAAGGATGGAGAGTAGCTCAGTCGGTCGAAAACTAGCCGTTTTGCTTTAGAGCAGCAGCAATTAACCACAATCCTGTGACCATCACAACAGTGCTCGCTAGGAGGCGTAATAGCCATGCTGGAAGATTTCCTCTCCTTGCGTCTCTGGATTAGATATTTGCGCAGGTCAGGAGAATTTACGGAAGAAGGCGAAGAAGACTGCTCGTTCTTTCGGTTCGCCGTGGTAGGTATGCGGACGATGGGGACCATAGTCTTCCTTGTGCCACCCGTATACAAAAGATTGGCCATCTGGGTGGCGGATAATCTCCGAGGAGCGTGTCTTTCCGTCAATCGAGCCTTCTGTACGCTTAGGGACTTCGTCTGGCATAATTTTGAGCTTCACTCTGGTTGGCGTAAGGCTGAGGATGTTCTCAGGCGGCCATCAACTTCTCGCGTAATTTGGAGGGCGGGTAGGTTATTCCCTTACTGGCGTGAATGCTGAGAAGTTAAGTAGCTCGCCGCTTGCTTTCCCTTGCGGAGATCACGGGTGTCATCTGGTTCCCTGTAGAGGTCAGATGTTGTCTTACGCGCGGAGCGTGCTTTATACTTCTGATTTGGCGCTGAGGCATCATCAAAAGTTTTGTCTATTCTTCCACGGACGGGAGACTGGTTTTTATGCGTAGAGCGCAGTGGGTACCTCTGGGTTAGCGCTGAGGCTTTGCCCGAAGTTTTGTATGTACCGCGCGTAGCAGAAGACTGGTTTCTACGCGTAGAGCGCAGTGGATACTTCTGGGTTAGCGCTGAGGCTTTGACCGAAGTTTTGACTGTACCGCGCATAGCGGAAGACTGGTTTCCATGCGTAGAGCGCAGTGTATACTTCTGGGTTAGCGCTGAGGCTTTGCCCGAAGTTTTGTCTGTACCGCGCGTAGCGGGAGACTGATTTTTACATGCAGGGCACGGAGGGAGCAATGCTACAACCTCATTGGTCGGAAAGATCGGAGAGATCGGAGAGTCTACAGGAATGGTAGATGATGTCTTGGGATCCATACCTTGTGCAGCTTCCTGTTGTTTTGTACAGAGAGAGAGTGAGAGCTACCCCCCGTCTGAAGCATGTCTTCGTAGGCAGACTGGTCGAACTGGACGACCAGTGTCTTCTTCACGGATCCCACGGATACCACATCGTATTGAGCAATCGCTTCCTCATCAGAAGAGAAAGATGTCTCCAGCAGAGTTGCCATCTTGTTTGTGGTATTAAACGAAAGAACGAAATATATATAATACGAGGTTTGCACCAAACCCGCCTTCTTTGGTTTACAAACAAACTTGTACAATTTGATCCTATACAAGGATGTGGGAGTACAATTTATTTAATCTGGGTAGATGATTGCTATAGGTGTCTGATCTGCAGTCGATCACTTTAGCCCTTGGACTACACGATGGTGAAGAAGTGCCGTGGAAGACGGAAAGCAGCTTCGTAGGTGGCAAAAGAGGATGGATGTACGAGGCCAATGTCGTCGATCGCTACTCTTCGCCTGAGCTCTGGATGCTTCTCTCTCTCTCTCTCAAAGACTCTCCGATCTCTCCTCAATCTCCAATGTTTTGACCTGTGGTTCGATCTCTTTGGAGGTTCGACCTTGTTCGATTTTTTAAAGTCTCGACCTTGTTCGATCTTTTTGACCTTGTTTGATCTTTTTGACCTGTTCCTCTGTTGATAGAGGTCTCTATTTATAGAGTTTTGGTGACAGTGACCACTCAATCGGTATGGAAACCAAGTAGTGGAAAGTACAGTACCCTTTTACACAACGGTTAAAATAACCAAAGCCTGCGTATAGATGATCTTTTGAATGAGCGTGTGACGCGGGTCCAACTAAGGGACAAAATGCGTATAATCGCTACGAAGATTACGGCGTGGAAGCCACGTAGGTAGGTATCCCCCGTGTAGAAGAGGTTGGCGTAGAAGTCAATGTCTGTCACAATGGCGTAGAAGCCAAGTAGGCATAGAAGCCGAGTAGGCGTAGAAACCTGATGGCATAGAAGCCGAATAAGCATAGAAGGCCGAATGAGCATAGAAGCCGAACGAGCACAGAAGCTGACGAGACGTAGAAGCCGAGCGGGCACAGAAGCTGAATGTAGAAGCCGAGGTGATGTGGACATTTTTAGCCAAAATTATGGCTCTTGGGGATATAATCAAATCTCTCGCATTAAATGCCGAGATCCGCCATCATCATTAACTACAGAGACGTGTTCCGAAGGCCTGCCACCGTTCTGAGCATTAGGTGCAGAGACGTGCCTCGAGCCCTGTACGAAGGTAGCTTTTGACGTGGTAGTCTGTTTGTCTTCCGCGGAGCGTAAATAGTTCACGTTTGCCTGTGTAAAACAAGGCAGTGTATCCCCTTGTATGCGTAAAAGCAGTCTCCACTGAGGGGATGTCAGTAAACGACGGTTCGGTAATATTTAATCAAATCCTCTGCATTAAATGCAGAGATCTGCCATCATACTGTGGGGCGCGTCCCGAGTGGTCTGCAATCTTTCCAGCCGTCGTCTGGGTAGCCGTGCAGCACTTTTTGTCAGGAGTCAGATGTCAGGTTCACTGCGTGACTTGACAGGTTTATTTCGGGGAAGACGAAGCGTTCCTCGTACGCTTTAACGCTGCTTTGAAAGCGGATGAGTTTTACGCCATGGAGGCGATGAAGCACCCCGTCTACGCTGAAGCGGCCTGGACATACTGTTTTTACGCGGATGGTCCCATCATATTTTACGCCGTGCTCAGCGAAAAAGCTCCGTTGCACCCCTGATGGCCTTGAGGTCCCCTGCTTACACTACCCTGCATCACCATGTTGCGTAGAGCTATCCAGCGTATTTTTCATGCTTCTACAGCTATGTATACTTAGAACACACCGGTAGTCTGGATATACGGTGAAGTTGTAAGAAATGAGGGGTCACTACTACAAGCCAACAGTCAATCATAGGTCCAACAAACCCTAGTATCTCAATCACAAGAATAACAAGAATAATAATAGGATGTAAGATCAGTGAAATATAATATTAAAGCATTACAAACTATAATATACAGATGATCATGAAGCAAGTAAACACAAAATGAATAAACTAGCCAGAATCTAAGTCATACATGATCAACCCTAGGATATATCAATCATGTTATTACCCATAGGCTAACTGGTCAAACCAAAATATGAGCTAAATACGTACTCGGTGGCTAAACGCCAACAAAATTAGAATATACATCAGAGTGGGAAAGTAAAAAAACCCACTCAAGTGGTCTGGTGCTCTATAAACCCTCTCACCCAAAATAGGTATTTAGTGTATATTTTATATCTATAATATTTCTTTTAGATTATTTAAAATAAATTAAAACTCATTTATTGCATAGGGACACTTTATGGTAGTTTGGACATTAGTGATATAGGACAACCTAGATATCTATACAGCCTTAGTAAGAACTAGCCTACACTAGAGACACTACTCGTAGGATCTTCGCATGTCACAAATTTCGAGCATTCGACATTAGTGTAGCATTAGTATACCAACCATAGTTCTTTGTATTTAATATTTTGGATTTTTTATATAGAATTTATTTACTGTTATTTGCAACCCAAACTCCCTCCAATGAGTAACCCATAATTTTATTTGCCACCGTGAGTCCTCCCATACTCCATAATTCTTATAAATCACCAAGGTTCAATTAAAGATTTTAAACCTTTATCCTCTCATGCTCCATAAGGGTTTCCAACAGCTGGCTCGAGGAGATTTATGTTGTGGCATGTACAAGCTCAAGCCGCTGAATTTGTCACTACCATATTTTTTAGGAAAGGGTATTTTGGTAATTTCCTATTTAAATAAATATTGTGCATGGTAAATAATTATTTGTTGTATTATTTAATTGTTGTTAGTTATTATTTAATTATTTTAGACTTATTTTAGTGGACCCAACTAGTTTAGTTTGGACCCATGGACCAACATGAATTAATTAGTTAGACTTGGCCCATTTAGAAAGCCCATAGTTAAGGAGATGGATTAAATTAATTAAATGATTAGACTAGAAGCTTCCTTCCTTAATTATTTCTTCATGAGAAGCCCCAAGGGGTACATTGGACATTTTACAATTGCTTGGGGGAGGGGCTATGGCCGGCCTATTAAAGAGGGGGGGGAAATTTCTCTCTCCTCTCATCTCATTCCAAATCTAGATCTAGAATTCTCCCACTACCAAATTCTCTCCATTCCCAATCCAATTCCCTATCAAATTCATTCCAAATTCTTCCCAATTCACCATTAGAGAAGGAGGAAGCAAGGATCTAGAAGAAGGAAGCAAGAATCTACAAAGAGGAACAAGGATCTACAATTTGGAAGCAAGTTCATCTCAATTGGAGGTTTCATTGGGAATCCATCTCCCAATAGGTATAATTCAGATTTTGCCATTTAAATAGCTTCTAAATCTGAGATTTAATCATGTAAAATTAACCTATATGTATGTAGTACCCATAGGACTTTGTTTTGTGTTCATAGGAGACCCATGGAGAAAGTTATGGTGCTTTTTGTGTCAATTTTGTTGGAATTCCGAATTTATATTTTGTTGTGTGTGTCAATTGATCCTATAGATCAATTGAACATGAGATTTATGTTTGAGGCTAGTGTCGTGTCCATATTGGGATACTTGTGGTTCGTATCCCAACTATTTGGTGATACGTGTCATTTGGGGGTTTTCCTCCGACACGGGGCTTTGAACATGTCGTATTTTGACACGGACACATAGATCTACTTTTGACGCTTTGATTTGTTCATAAATATTATTTGTGATTTGTTTGTGTCCTTCGGGGTATATTTGGTTGTGTGTTGGACTCGTGTCGCATGCGTATCCTAGATCTAGTGGGATACGGTGAGATACTCTCCAATTGTGTGTATTTTTGCATAGATCTAATTAATTGTGGTTCAATTCTTCATTTATAATTAGTATATATATATGGATATTAAATATTTATTTTGTGTATTTATTATAGTAATTATTGTAGCATAGATCTATATTTTGGGTGTGCTAATATAATGTACAATATAATATGTAGCTTTCTTGCATGCAAATATATATGTTACTACTTGTTAAATAATATAATTTATACATAAAATGTTTTATAAAATATATTTGTATGTTTAATTGTGTAATTATATTATTTATAATTATTATGTAATTATTTGGATATTAATGTAAATATTTTAGGTGTGCTTCTAGCCATGTAAATTATATGTTCTTTGTTAAATATTTGAAGGTATAAGTTTATGTGTATATTAATATATATATATACATTTTTGTATTAATGGTTTATATATATATATATTTACTGTTTTATATATTCTGTTTATATATATATATATATATATTGTTTATATATTCTGTTTTTATATATATAATTATATATATACAACTTGTTTTAGTGACAGTGAATTAATGACAGTAAAAAAAACTGTCATTAATTAGCCGACTAATAGCAGCCGCTGTAGCCTTCGGGCAATTAATGACAAACCTGTCATTAATTGCAGCAGCGGGAAACAGCAGCTTTTCTGTGACGCTTTTCCGCGACAGTTTAACTGTCAGCGAAAACCAAAGCAGTGGCAGTTTATTATTTGGGTTTCGGTGACAGTCCTTCGGTGACAGTCCCGACTGTCACTATTTAAACTGTTTTGATTTAATCCTATTTTATTCACTGTTTTTCAATGACGCTTTGACAGATTTAATGTATATATTATATATTATAATTGTATATATATATATATGTATATATATATGTGTTTTGTGAGGAATAATAATTGTAATAATATATTATGTTATTTATATAAATGTTGGGTTGTATATATATTATTTTAGGGTATATATTAATTATATTATTAGTATACTTTGTGTGAGTTCTTTTTGAATCTAATTTGATTCCTAAATTATTGTAGTTTATCTCTATATTATTTTATAGATGTCTTGTGAGGTTGACTTTGGGTTTGACCATGTTTGACTTTAGTGGACTTTAGAGCTGACCATAGTTGACTTTTGACTTAGAATTGACTTATTGACCTAGAAATTGCCTAGTTTGACTTGTTCTCTTTCCGGGACCTTGTATTAATGTGGTATTCGATATCTAGGTCTTCGAGGCACCGAGTCAGACATTTGTGAGACTGTTCATTGGACTTCAGGCGAGTACATTCTCTGATAGTTTCTCATTTATGATATCCTCTATGTTCGTTGTATCTAGTGTAGATATACATGTTCTCTTGACACTATGGTTACACGGATTGGTATATCCGGATCTCGTCATGAGATGTTATTCTTTGGTATATGGTGTATATGGTGCAAGTATTGTTTCATTGGTTATCTTGTATATGTACAGACACCGATTCTCGGGGAGACTAGCTATCTTCTTGGGGAATCTAGTGCCATAACGTACCGTGGTTGGATCTATTATACCAGTCGGGGTGGGGAGTATTTTAGTGTAGATATGTGATCATACCTTCCTTGTGCATGTCTTGTTCCTTGTGAGTGTTGATCATACACCGCACGTATAATCAGCCAGGCCATTATACTCTTGTGCAAGTTCCTAAGCCGATCACATGTTAAAGCTAGTACTCACACACTTAGTCATTAGTATTCTTGTTCTATCAGCATATTGTTCATTATTGTATTTCTTTCCAGTACTTCCTTATTGTCTATACATTTCTTGTATCTATTTATGCATCTTGTTTATCCACAGCTACTTACTGTTACATAGTTTTTATCATTATTTGAGAACTGCTGTTAGGGTTGTACTCTGCTCCTTTCCTGACTGGATATATTTTTCCAGATGACACTGAGGAGTACCCTACCTATTATGGACCCCAGGATGTTGTGGGTTTAGATTCTGAGACCCTGGCTCAAGAGGGACTTATCCCAACTGAGACAGTTGACCCTGGAGTTGTAGCTTTATAGTTTTGTAGTATTCTTTTGTACTGGATTTGTCTCCAGCATATTTCTGTATTTTTCTTCAGACTCATTGATGTATTATTTTAGACTCATGAGTTGTATTGTGACTATTCTATTCTTATCTGATTCGTGTTCATTCTATCTTAGTTCTGTGATTGAGTACACTATCTTTTGGTGGTTCATTATATTAGATAGACTTTCTAGACAGCGTTCTACCGCCGATTCTGCGGCGTAGGCTGGGCGTTGTTTCCGACTAGTACCCTTACCCCGGGTGCGGGTCGTGACACGTTTTTGGTGGTGGCCCATGCAGGTCTAGCTTCACAAGTATGTGATGTCGTGGTAGTGCGACAACTTAGTTGTACTACTGCGAGCCTGCGATAGGATATAGGATATAGGCTGAGATACTCAATCACATCTAGGAAAATTCTTTTGATTCAACTATTCTCCTTTGACGTTGATACTTGATCTCTTAAACTGTCCTTTCCTTGAATATCTTACATCTTGTGCCATATTGATTCTTTCTTTCGCTTTGTCTCAGGATGCCGCCTAAGACTAGATCACAGCAAGGGAGAGCAGTTTCTGAGAGGTCTGCGACATTCCGAGGGCCTGCACCAGTCACTTCTCCGGTGATTGGAGTGTCAGCTGCTTTCGGAGGTCCACCACCCACTCAGAGGACTGTGCCAGCTGTATCTGAGGGGCTTCCACCTCCACCTCCTGTGCCAGCAGAGGCGTCACAGATGTTTACTCTGTTTCGTGAGATGCTCGAGGCACAGAGGGCTCAGTCGGAGGCACATCAGAGG
This sequence comes from Iris macrosiphon, assembly GCA_036927795.1. Lineage (NCBI taxonomy): Eukaryota > Viridiplantae > Streptophyta > Magnoliopsida > Asparagales > Iridaceae > Iris > Iris macrosiphon. The sequence goes on from JAYESA010000016.1 coordinate 15,143,711, forward strand.
CAGACCGATGTTCTATGGCAGGGCATCGAGAGTGCTCATCAGCTTGCTCGTGCTGTAGTTGAGAGAGGAGTTCTGGTCCAGCAGCAGGTTGTTCCTCAGGTTGCTCAGCTTCGGCCAGGCAACATTCAGGACTTCAAGAAACTAGAGCCTAGGGTTTTCAAAGGGACGGAGGGCATCGTCTATGCTGATGATTGGCTCGAGGACATTGAGCGTCTTATGAGGGTATCCCATCTTTCTGAAGATCTGAAGGTTGAGACGGTAGGACTTCAACTGTTCGACGTCGCTCGTACCTGGTTCAGGAATGAGCCGGTTCTAGTTGACGCAGGACAATCTTGGGAGGTATTCAGGGACCTTTTCAAGAAGAAGTTTTTCGCCCGGATAGACAGGCTTGACTTGGGGAGACAATTTGAGAGTCTCATTCAGGGAAGCATGTCTGTGGAGGAATACGCTGCAGAGTTCGGTAGGCTGAGCCAATTTACAGAGTATCTGGTGAGGGAGCCGGAGGTTTGAGCTATTCGTTTTCGAGAGGGTCTAAACTGGGAGGTGAAGATTCTCATTCCGTCTTTTTATGAGACATACTCGGAGATACTTGCGGAGGCACGCAAGGTTGAGCGGGATCTGGGTTTGAAGACCAAGAGAGACCGTGATTCTTTTCTGGGGGCCAACGGCAGTGCAGTATCTGCCAAACGTCCTCATTTCCAGTCCAGACCTTTCCAGCAGCCACAGCAGAACCAGACTCCAGCTAGAGCGCCTTTTCACCAGGCACCTCAGCAGCAGAGGCAGTTACAGCAAGCTCTATGCAACTTCTGTAAGAAGCTCGGCCACATCTGGGAAGTTTGCAGAAAGAGGCTAGGAGTTTGTTTGTATTGTGGTACTGAAGGACATCAATTGAGAGAGTGTCCTCGTCGTGCAGTTCAGGGAGCAGCTCCAGCTCCGAGGACACAGATGAGACCACCTGCAGCACAACCGAGGGGATCGCTTCCGACACAGCAGCAGCGTTTTGTCCAGCATCAGCAGCAGGGAGGTGCTCGGCAGGGACGAGCGTTTCCTATGACAGTCGAAGAGGAGGAACCCACCGGAGATGTCATCGCAGGTTCTATTCTTCTTGATTCCATTCCAGCTTTAGCTTTGTTTGATAGTGGTGCTTCCCATAGTTTTGTATCTGTTTCTTTTGCTCTAAAGCATGGTTTGGTAGCTGAGTCTTTGCTTAGGACTTGTAAGATCATGACCGGGGGAGGCATTATCCTGGTTAATGATATTTGCAAAGATCGGAGAGTTACTCTGGGAGGCCGGGAGTTGAGTGCGTGTCTACTTGTAATGCCACTTCCGAGCTACGACATTGTACTCGGGATGGATTGGTTGAGTAGGCACCGTGCTAGCATAGATTGTAGAGGAGGTAGAGTTTTGTTTGGTCCGCCAGGAGTGCCAGAGTTCGAGTTTGCTAGAGGAGCTGCGGAGCAGGAAGAAGGCATTATTTGTGGAGCTATGGTGGAAGACAAGGAGTTGCCACATCCGTTGATAGCAGAATTTTTGGATGTGTTTCCTGAAGAATTGCCAGGATTGCCGCCAGATCAAGATGTTGAATTTTCTATAGACTTGGTGCCAGGTGCAGAACCAATTTCGCAGCATGTCTATAGAGTAAACAACAGCGAGCTGGTCGAGTTGAAGAAGCAGGTGGACGAATTGCAGGATAAGGGGTTTATCAGATCGAGTTCTTCACCATGTGGAGCCCCGGTATTGTTTGTACCGAAGAAGGATGGATCGGTGCGTATGTGCAATGATTACAGGGCTTTGAATAATCTCACTATCAAGAATAAGTATCCTTTGCCACGGATTGATGATCTGTTTGATCAGTTGAGTGGTGCGAAGGTGTTTTCTAAGATAGATTTGAGATCAGGCTACCATCAGGTGAAGGTGAAGCCGGAGGACATACCGAAGACTGCTTTTAGAACTCGGTATGGTCAGTTCGAGTTTATGGTGATGCCGTTTGGTTTGACTAATGCACCGGCGGTATTTATGAAATTGATGAACAAGGTGTTCCACCAGTACCTTGACAAGTTCGTGGTGGTGTTCATCGACGACATACTCATATACTCGAGGACACCGGAGGAGCATGAGGAGCATTTGAGGATTGTGTTGGATGTGCTGAGGAAGAAGAAGCTGTATGGAAAGTTGTCCAAATATGAGTTTTTCTTGGACAAGGTGGAATTCTTGGGGCATATTGTGACTGGTGATGGTATTTCAGTGGATCCGAAGAAGATTTCAGCAGTAGAATCTTGGAAGACTCCAAGTTCGGTAGCAGAGATCAGGAGTTTCTTGGGATTGGCAGGCTACTACAGAAAGTTTGTGCAAGATTTTTCGAGGATTGCCGAGCCGATGACCAGACTCACAAGGAAGGATATGGAGTTTGTTTGGACGGAAGATTGCCAGGCCGCTTTTGAGGAGTTGAAGAAGAGGTTGACGTCTGCTCCTATTTTGACATTGCCATCAGGGTCCGGAGGTTTCACTATTTATAGTGATGCATCGGGAAAGGGTTTAGGTTGTGTTCTTCAGCAGCATGGGAAAGTGATTGCCTATGTATCCAGGCAATTGCGTTCTCATGAAAAGAACTATCCTACCCATGATTTGGAGTTGGCAGCTGTCATATTCGCCCTGAAGTTGTGGAAACATTATTTGTACGGAGAGCGTGTGGAGATCTTCACAGACCACAAAAGCTTGAAGTACGTTTTCACGCAAAAGGAGTTGAACATGAGGCAACATCGGTGGTTGGAACTGATGAAGGATTTTGATATCTCTTTGCAATATCATCCTGGGAAGGCCAATGTAGTTGCCGATGCTTTGAGCAGATATCCGGTAGCTATGTTCTTGACGCAGGATCGATATTTGTTGGAGGACTTGGAGAGCTTGGGCATTGAGGTGATTGTTCCGGGTGGTGCTATGCAGATGTGGGGATTGCAGATACATTCAGATTTGATGGATAGGATCAAGGCAGCACAGTATGATGACGTATCTTTGAGGAGTATCAGAGCTCAGGTGAGAGCAGGATTGGAGGATGATTTCACTATTGCAGAGGATGGATCTTTGAGGCATGGAGTTAGATTGTGTGTGCCTAGTGGGGAGTTGCGAGAGAAGATATTGCAGGAAGCACATCGCTCTCAGTATTCCATACATCCAGGTGCTAACAAGATGTATCGGGATATGCGAGAGAGTGTGTGGTGGTATGGCATGAAGAGGGAAGTGGCACAGTTTGTATCCAGATGCTTAGTGTGCCAGCAGATGAAAGCCGAGAGGCAGAGGCCAGGAGGTTTACTTCAGCCATTACCCATTCCAGAGTGGAAGTGGGAACACATTACTATGGATTTTGTGTCTGGACTACCACGATCTCCAGGAGGGAAAGACGCGATTTGGGTCATTGTTGATAGATTGACCAAGTCGGCCCACTTTTTGCCTTTCATGGTGGGTTTGTCTACGGAGAAGCTGGCAGAGATGTATGTGAGGCAGATCGTTAGGATACATGGAGTTTCCGTCAGCATAGTCTCAGATCGGGATAGTCGTTTCACTTTTCATTTTTGGAGGAGTTTGCAGGAGAGTTTGGGCACTCAGCTCAAGTTCAGTACTGCATATCATCCCCAGACAGATGGCCAGTCAGAGAGGACTATTCAGACTCTCGAGGATATGTTGCGCACTTGTGTACTAGATTTCGGGGGTTCTTGGGAGGACCATCTCCATTTGGTAGAGTTTGCTTACAACAACAGTTACCAGGCCAGTATAGAGATGTCACCTTTTGAAGCTCTATATGGTCGGAGGTGTCGTACTCCTTTGTCTTGGGACGATGTTAGAGAGAGTTTTGCTTGGGCCAGAGATGGTTGTGGATGCAGCAGAGAAGGTTCAGTTGATCAGAGACAGACTTCGAGTGGCACAGGACAGACAACGGCATTGGGCCGATAGCCATCGGAGACCCTTGGAGTTTGAGGTATAGTTTAGATTTTATTTTGTGTGCTTGTTCTTGGTTGTTTGTTATAGATAAGTTCTTAAGGTGGTGTTTTGTTCTAGGTGGGTGGTTTGGTGTTTCTGAGGATTTCTCCGACACGAGGCACGATTCGCTTCGGTGGAGGCGGAAAGCTTAGTCCGCGATTCATTGGACCTTTCACTATTCTAGAGAGGGTCGGTGCAGTTGCTTATAGACAAGACTTGCCACCTGCATTGGAGGGAGTGCACAACGTGTTTCATGTGTCGCAGTTGAGACGATACGTGGCAGATCCTAGTCATGTATTGGATCACTCAGAGATAGAGGTGGGCCCTACTCTTAGCTATCCAGAGCAGCCAGTTGGAATTCTGGATCGGAGAGAGAAGGTGCTGAGGAACCAGACTATTCCTTTGGTGCGCGTCGCATGGAGGCATAACTCTCCGGGGGAGTCTACCTGGGAGAGAGAGGATAACATGCGAGAGCGTTATCCATATTTGTTTGTACCTTGAGGTATGTTATTTCTAGTTATGTTCTGTTCATTGTTATGTTCTGTTCATTAGTTAGTTGTGATTCTTTAGTTCTGTTCTGTGATTTTCTGGGGGTAGTTTTCGTCTTTGAATTTCGAGGACGAAATTATTTTAAGGAGGGTAGACTTGTCACTACCACATTTTCTAGGAAAGGGTATTTTGGTAATTTCCTATTTAAATAAATATTGTGCATGGTAAATAATTATTTGTTGTATTATTTAATTGTTGTTAGTTATTATTTAATTATTTTAGACTTATTTTAGTGGACCCAACTAGTTTAGTTTGGACCCATGGACCAACATGAATTAATTAGTTAGACTTGGCCCATTTAGAAAGCCCATAGTTAAGGAGATGGATTAAATTAATTAAATGATTAGACTAGAAGCTTCCTTCCTTAATTATTTCTTCATGAGAGGCCCCAAGGGGTACATTGGACATTTTACAATTGCTTGGGGGAGGGGCTATGGCCGGCCTATTAAAGAGGGGGGAAAATTTCTCTCTCCTCTCATCTCATTCCAAATCTAGATCTAGAATTCTTCCACTACCAAATTCCCTCCATTCCCAATCCAATTCCCTACCAAATTTATTCCAAATTCTTCCCAATTCACCATTAGAGAAGGAGGAAGCAAGGATCTAGAAGAAGGAAGCAAGGATCTACAAAGAGGAGCAAGGATCTACAATTTGGAAGCAAGTTCATCTCAATTGGAGGTTTCATTGGGAATCCATCTCCCAATAGGTATAATTCAGATTTTCCCATTTAAATAGCTTCTAAATCTGAGATTTAATCATGTAAAATCAACCTATATGTATGTAGTACCCATAGGACTTTGTTTTGTGTTCATAGGAGACCCATGGAGAAAGTTATGGTGCTTTTTGTGTCAATTTTGTTGGAATTCCGAATTTATATTTTGTTGTGTGTGTCAATTGATCCTATAGATTAATTGAACATGAGATTTGTGTTTGAGGCTAGTGTCATGTCCATATTGGGATACTTGTGGTTCGTATCCCAACTATTTGGTGATACGTGTCATTTGGGGGTTTTCCTCCGACACGGGGCTTTGAACATGTCGTATTTTGACACGGACACATAGATCTACTTTTGACACTTTGATTTGTTCATAAATATTATTTGTGATTTGTTTGTGTCCTTCGGGGTGCATTTGGTTGTGTGTTGGACTCGTGTCGCATGCGTATCCTAGATCTAGTGGGATACGGTAAGATACTCTCCAATTGTGTGTATTTTTACATAAATCTAATTAATTGTGGTTCAATTCTTCATTTATAATTAGTATATATATATATGGATATTAAATATTTATTTTGTGTATTTATTATAGTAATTATTGTAGCATAGATCTATATTTTGGGTGTGCTAATATAATGTACAATATAATATGTAGCTTTCTTGCATGCAAATATATATGTTACTACTTGTTAAATAATATAATTTATACATAAAATGTTTTATAAAATATATTTGTATGTTTAATTGTGTAATTATATTATTTATAATTATTATGTAATTATTTGGATATTAATGTAAATATTTTAGGTGTGCTTCTAGCCATGTAAATTATATGTTCTTTGTTAAATATTTGAAGGTATAAGTTTATGTGTATATTAATATATATATGTACATTTTTCTATTAATGGTTTATATATATATATATATTTACTGTTTTATATATTCTGTTTATATATATATATATATATATTGTTTATATATTCTGTTTTTATATATATAATTATATATATACAACTTGTTTTAGTGACAGTGAATTAATGACAGTAAAAAAAACTGTCATTAATTAGCCGACTAATAGCAGCCGCTGTAGCCTTCGGGCAATTAATGACAAACCTGTCATTAATTGCAGCAGCGGAAAACAGCAGCTTTTCTGCGACGCTTTTCCGCGACAGTTTAACTGTCAGCGAAAACCAAAGCAGTGGCAGTTTATTATTTGGGTTTCGGTGACAGTCCTTCGGTGACAGTCCCGACTGTCACTATTTAAACTGTTTTGATTTAATCATATTTTATTTACTGTTTTTCAATGACGCTTTGACAGATTTAATGTATATATTATATATTATAATTGTATATATATATATATATATGTATATATATATGTGTTTTGTGAGGAATAATAATTGTAATAATATATTATGTTATTTATATAAATGTTGGGTTGTATATATATTATTTTAGGGTATATATTAATTATATTATTAGTATACTTTGTGTGAGTTCTTTTTGAATCTAATTTGATTCCTAAATTATTGTAGTTTATCTCTATATTATTTTATAGATGTCTTGTGAGGTTGACTTTGGGTTTGACCATGTTTGACTTTAGTGGATTTTAGAGCTGACCATAGTTGACTTTTGACTTAGAATTGACTTATTGACCTAGAAATTGCCTAGTTTGACTTGTTCTCTTTCCGGGACCTTGTATTAATGTGGTATTCCATATCTAGGTCTTCGAGGCACCGAGTCAGACATTTGTGAGACTGTTCATTGGACTTCAGGCGAGTACATTCTCTGATAGTTTCTCATTTATGATATCCTCTATGTTCGTTGTATCTAGTGTAGATATACATGTTCTCTTGACACTATGGTTACACGGATTGGTATATCCGGATCTCGTCATGAGATGTTATTCCTTGGTATATGGTGTATATGGTGCAAGTATTGTTTCATTGGTTATCTTGTACATGTACAGACACCGATTCTCGGGGAGACTAGCTATCTTCTTGGGAAATCTAGTGCCATAAAGTACCGTGGTTGGATCTATTATACCAGTCGGGGTGGGGAGTATTTTAGTGTAGATATGTGATCATACCCTCCTTGTGCATGTCTTGTTCCTTGTGAGTGTTGATCATACACCGCACGTATAATCAGCCAGGCCATTATACTCTTGTGCAAGTTCCTAAGCCGATCACATGTTAAAGCTAGTACTCACACACTTAGTCATTAGTATTCTTGTTCTATCAGTATATTGTTCATTATTGTATTTCTTTCCAGTACTTCCTTATTGTCTATACATTTCTTGTATCTATTTATGCATCTTGTTTATCCACAGCTACTTACTGTTACATAGTTTTTATCATTATTTGAAAACTGCTGTTAGGGTTGTACTCTGCTCCTTTCCTGACTGGATATATTTTTCCAGATGACACTGAGGAGTACCCTACCTATTATGGACCCCAGGATGTTGTGGGTTTAGATTCTGAGACCCTGGCTCAAGAGGGACTTATCCCAACTGAGACAGTTGACCCTGGAGTTGTAGCTTTATAGTTTTGTAGTATTCTTTTGTACTGGATTTGTCTCCAGCATATTTCTGTATTTTTCTTTAGACTCATTAATGTATTATTTTAGACTCATGAGTTGTATTGTGGCTATTATATTCTTATCTGATTCGTGTTCATTCTATCTTAGTTCTGTGATTGAGTACACTATCTTTTGGTGGTTCATTATATTAGATAGACTTTCTAGACAGCGTTCTACCGCCGATTCTGCGGCGTAGGCTGGGCGTTGTTTCTGACTAGTACCCTTACCCCGGGTGCGGGTCGTGACAGAATTGTACAAGCAGGCTACAGACATCGGATAGATGCTCGAGGGGTATTCGACAAGAGTTGGATTATCGAGAACTTGCTGAGGAGGGGCTTCGAGATACTTTAAGAATTACGGAGGATTCGGTTCGTCGAGAAAAGTGTCACAACCCGCACCCGGTGTAAGGGTACCAGTCGAAAACAACGCCCAGCCTACGCCACAGAATCGACGGTAGAACGCTGTCTAGGTAATCTATCTAACAATATAATGAACCACCAATAATGATAATATACTCAATCACAAAACTAAGATCGAAATAAATACGAATCATGTAAAGAATAGAATAGTCACAATACAACTCATGAGTCTAAAATATACATCAATGAGTCTGAAAGAATAACAAAATAAGTTGGAGACATATCCAGTACAAAGAATACTAAGAAGCTACTACACCCGGGTCAACTGTCACAGTTTGGATAAGTCCCTCCTGAGCCAGGGTCTCAGACTCCAAACCCACAACATTCTGAGGTCCATAATAGGTAGGGTACCACTCCTCAATATCATCTGGAAAAATATATCCAGTCAGGAAAGGAGCATAATACATCTCTAACAGCAGTTCTAATCAATGATAAAAACTATGTAGTAGTAAATAGATGTGAATATACAAGATGCACAATAGATATGAAAGATACATATAATAAGTAAATACTAGAATAAATATAATAAGGAACAATATGTTAATGAACAAGAATACTAATGACTAAGTGTGTGAGTGCTAGCTTAACATGTGATCGGTTTGGGCAAGATGCAATGCAGCCTGGCTAATCATACGTGCGGTGTATGATCAACACTATTCAGTAATCATTACTTGATACAATAGGGGTATTGATCACATATTTATACTAATACTCCCCACCCTCGACTGGTATAATAGATCCAACCACGGTATGCTATGGCACGAGATTCCCAAAGAAGAGAGCTAGTCTTCCCGAGAATCACTGTCTGTACATGTACAAGATAACCAATAAAACAATACTTGTACCATATACACCATATACCAAGGAGTAACATCTCATGACGAGATCCGGATATACTAATCCGTGTAACCATAGTGTCAAGAGAACATGGATATCTACACTAGATACAATGAACATAGAGGATATCATAAATGAGAAACTATCAGAGAATGTACTCGCCTGAAGTTCAAAGAATAGTCTCACAGATGTCTGATACGGTGCCTCGAAGACCTAGATATGGAATACAACATCAATATAAGGTTCCGAAAAGAGAATAAGTTAAACTAGTCAACTTCTAGGCCAAAAAGTCAATTCTAAGTCAAAAGTCAACTATGGTCAACTCTAAGTCAACTAAGGTCAAACTATGGTCAACTATGGTCAACTAAGTATTTCTAGGTTGCACAAGCCTATCACAAAAATATGGGTCAAAATACTAGAGTCTGAAACATAGAAACCTCATCTAAAAAGTTAGGATACCGTATCTCCGGATACGTAATTCCCAAGGTAAAACATCAATAATATATACCAAACAAATAATTATTAAATATATAGAATCATAATTACAACATCAAATAGGTACCGTGGTTTTGAACCAACTTGGTACCTCAACAATAATCACAAACTTGACATCCAAACCCAATACCTTGGGTATCTCCAATTACCTTGGTTTCCTCAAGGTAATTCCCAATACCTTGTTATATTAATTACCCTTATATATATATATATATAATACATATACTAAATATTATACATATAAAGAAATTAGCATAAATTACATCATTATTAATACTAATATATATATAAATATATATATAAGTATATAAACATATAAATATATAAACTGCCTATTGTCGCTAAAAACTGTGCTGAAAACAGATATTCTGATACGTTGGCTTTTTAGTTGTCGTCGTTGCTGCTGCTGATTTCCCACTGTTGCTGCTGTTTTGGTGACGGTTTACAACCATCACCGAATCTGCTGTCGTTGTTGCTGTCTTTTCCCGCCGCTGCTGCTGCTTATTAATGACAGCGGCTGCTGTCATTAATGGCACTGATAAATGCTATAGCGGTTGCTGCTATTAAGTGACAGTAGCTGCTGTCACCAAAACTCCTGTCGTTAAAACCTGTATATATATATATATATATATATATATATATATATATATATATATATATATATATATATAATAACTATACATACCCTCTCCTATTATTATGCACGTATTTAATATATAGCAACAATCACACACATACATAAATATATTTATAATATTCATCCATACATATATAAATAATTATATAAAACTATATATAATATAATTACCCAATTAAACATACATATATATTTTATAACAACATATAAATATATACCCATACTATATACTATAACATATATATTAATGCATGTAGAAGAAAGGCTACATAATATATATATATATATATCTTAGTATATATATAATTCATAGATCTATAATACAAGAACACAATTATATATACTATAATATGTAATATCTATATATATATGCATAAATACAATCTACATGAATTAAGAGTACAAGAATTAGATCTACATATAATTACACAACATTTGGAGAGTATCACACCGTATCCCACTAGATCTAGGATACGCATGTGACACTAGTCCACCACACATCCAATTGTACCCCGAAGGACAAAAATAAGTCACATATATTGTTTATGAACAATACGAAGTGTCAAATATAGATCTACGTGTCTGTGTCAAAATATGACATGTACAAAGTCCCGTGTCGGAGGAAAAACCCCCAAAACAACACGTATCACCAAATTATTGGGATAAGACCTACACGTACCCAATTGTGGACACGACACTAGTCCCAAACACATAAAAACATGCCAAATTGATCTATAGGATCAATTGACACACACAACAAATGTCAATCTCGGAATTCCCCCAAAATTGACACAAAAAGCACCATAACTTTCTCAATTGGCCACCTATGAACACAAAACCAATTCCTATGGGTAGCCTATGCATATGGGTTAATTTTCCATGGTTAAATATCATATTTAGAACTTAATTTAAGGGGAAAAAACTGAATTGTACCTATTGGGAGATAGATTCCCAATGAAACCTCCAATTGAGATAAAATTGCCTCCAACTTATAGATCCTTGTTCCTCTTTGTAGATCCTTGCTTCCTCCTTTTAGATCCTTGATTTTCAAGTCTCTAATGGTGATTTGGGAAGGAATTAGATTAAAATTTGGTAGGAAAATGAAATAGGAATGAAGAAATTTGGTAGAGGAAAATTCTAGAGCTATATTTGGAATGAAAAGAGAGAGAAATTTCCTCCTCTTTTTAAATAGGCCAGCCTTCCTCTCTCTCAAGTTATCATGTAATGTCCATTATACCCCTTGGGGCCTCTCATGAAGAAATAATTAAGGAAGGAAGCTTCTAGTCTAATAATTTAATTAATTTAATCCATCTCCTTAACAATGGGCTTTCTAATTGGGCTAAGTCTAACTAATTAATTCATTTTGGTCCATGGGTCCAAACTAAACTAGTTAGGTCCACTAACACAAGTCCAAATTAAATAACTAACATCTAATAATAATTAAATAATATAATAAATAATTATTTATCAAGTACAATATTTAATTAAATATGAAATTACTAAAATACCCTTTCCTAGAAAATGTGGTAGTGACAAGTCTACCCTCCTTAAAATAATTTTGTCCTCGAAATTCAAAGATGAAAACTACCCCCAAAAAATAATAGAACAGAACAAAAGAATCATAACTAACTATGACACAACATAACACTGAACAGAACATAACTTAGGAAATAACATACCTCAAGGTACAAACAAATATGGATAATGCTCCCGCATTTTATCCTCTCTCTCCCAGGTAGACTCTCCTGGAGAGTGATGCCTCCATGCGACGCGCACCAAAAGAATAGTCTGGTTCCTCAGCACCTTCTCTCTCCGATCCAGAATCTCAACTGGCTGCTCTGGATAGCTAAGAGTAGGGCCCACCTCTATCTCCGAGTGATCCAATACATGACTAGGATCTACTACGTATCGTCTCAACTGTGACACATGAAACACGTTGTGCACTCCCTCCAATGCAGGTGGCAAGTCTAGTATATAAGCAACTGCACCGACCCTCTCTAGAATAGTGAAAGATCCGATGAATCGTGGACTAAGCTTTCCGCCTCCACCGAAACGAATCGTGCCTCATGTCAAAGAAATCCTCAGAAACACCAAACCACCCACCTAGAACAAAATACCACCTTAAGAACTTAATTTATAACAAACAACCAAGAACAAGCACAAAACAAAAATCTAAACTATACCTCGAACTCCAAAGGTCTCCGATGGCTATCAGTCCAATGCCGCTGTCTGTCCTGCGTCACTCAAAATCTGTTTCTGATCAACTGAAACTTCTCTGCTGCATCCACAACCATCTCTGGCCCAAGTAAAACTCTCTCTCCGACATCGTCCCAAGACAAAGAAGTACGACACCTCCGACCGTACGGAGCTTCAAAAGGTGACATCTCTATACTGGCCTGGTAACTGTTGTTGTAAGCAAACTCTACCAAATGGAGATGGTCCTCCCAAGAACCGCCAAAATCTAATACACAAGTGTGCAACATATCCTCGAGAGTCTGAATAGTCCTCTCTGACTGTCCATCTGTCTGGGGAAGATATGCAGTACTTAACTTGAGCTGAGTGTCCAAACTCTCCTGCAAACTCCTCCAGAAATAAAAAGTGAAACGACTATCCCGATCCGAGACTATGCTGACGGAAACTCCATGTATACTAACGATATGCCTCACATACATCTCTGTCGGCTTCTCCGTAGACAAACCCACCTTGAAAGGTAAAAAGTGGGCCGACTTGGTCAACCTATCAACGATGACCCAAATCGCGTCTTTCCCTCCTGGAGATCATGGAAGTCCGGACACAAAATATATAGTAATGTGCTCCCACTTTCACTCTGGAATGGGTAATAGCTGAAGTAAACCTCCTGGCCTCTGCCTCTCGGCTTTCACCTGCTGGCACACTAAGCATCTGGATACAAACTGTGCCACTTCCTACTTCATGCCATACCACCACACACTCTCTCGTATATCCCGATACATCTTGTTAGCACCTGGATGTATAGAATACTGAAAGCGATGCGCTTCCTGCAACACCTGCTCACGCAGCTCCCCACTAGGCACACGCAATCTAACCTTATGTCTCAAAGATCCATCATCTGCAATAGTAAAATCATCTTCCAATCATGCTCTAACCTGAGCTCTGATACTCCTTAGAGATATATCCTCATACTATGCTACCTTGATCCTGTCCATCAAATCTAAATGTATCTACAATCCCCACATCTGTATAGCACAACCAGGAACAATCACCTCAATGCCCAAGCTCTCCAAGTCCTCCAACAAATATCGATCCTGCATCAAGAATATAGCTACCGGATACCTGCTCAAATCATCGGCAACTACATTAGCTTTCCCAGGATGATATTGCAAAGAGATATCAAAATCCTTTATCAGTTCCAACCATCGACGCTGCCTCATGTTCAACTCCTTCTTCGTAAAATTATACTTCAAGCTTTTATGGTCTGTGAAGATCTTCACATTCTCTCCGTATAAATAATGTTTCCACAACTTCAGAGCGAATATGACTGCTGCCAACTCCAAATCATGGGTAGGATAGTTCTTTTCATGAGGACGCAATTGCCTGGATGCATAGGCAATCACTTTCCTATGCTGCTGAAGAACACAATCCAAACCTTTCTCCGATGCATCACTATAAATAGTGAAACCTCCGGACCCTGATGGCAACGTCAAAATAGAAGCAGACGTCAACCTCTTCTTCAACTCCTCAAAAGCAACCTGGCAATCCTCCGTCCAAATAAACTCTACATCCTTCCTTGTGAGTCTGGTCATCGGCTTGACAATCCTCAAAAAATCTTGCACAAACTTTCTGTAGTAACCTGCCAATCACAAGAAACTCCTGATCTCTGCTACCGAACTTGGGGTCTTCCAAGATTCTACTGCTGTGATCTTCGGATCACTGAAATACCATCACCAGTCATAACATGCCCCAAGAATTCTACCTTGTCCAGAAAAATCTCATACTTGGACAACTTCCCATACAGCTTCTCCTTCCTCAGTACATCCAACACAATCCTCAAATGCTTCTTATGCTCCTCCGGTGTCCTCGAGTATATAAGTATGTCATCGATGAACACCACCACGAACTTGTCAAGGTACTGGTGGAACACCTTGTTCATCAAGTTTATAAATACCGTCGGTGCATTAGTCAAACCAAACGGCATCACCATAAACTCGTACTGACCATACCGAGTTCTAAAAGCAGTCTTCGGTATGTCCTCCGGCTTCACCTTCACCTGATGGTAGCCTGATCTCAAATCTATCATAGAAAATACCTTCGCACTACTCAACTGATCAAACAGATCATCAATCCGTGGCAAAGGATACTTATTCTTGATAGTGAGATTATTCAAAGCCCTGTAATCAATGCACATGCGCACCGATCCATCCTTCTTCGGTACAAACAATACCGGGGCTCCCCATGGTGAAGAACTCGATCTGATAAACCCCTTATCCTATAATTCGTCCACCTACTTTTTCAACTCGACCAGTTTGCTGTTGTTTACTCTATAGACATGCTGCAAAATTGGTTCTGCACCTGGCACCAAGTCTATAGAAAATTTAACATCTCGATCTGGCGACAATCCTATAAATTACTCAGGAAACACATTTAAGAACTCTGTTATCAACGGATGTGGTAACTCCTTGTCTTCCACCATAGCTCCACAAATAATGCCTTCTCCCTGCTCTGCAGCTCCTCTAGCAAACTCGAACTCTGGCTCTCCTGGCGGACCAAACAAAACTTTACCTCCTCTATAATCTATGCTAGCACGGTGCCTACTCAACCAATCCATCCCGAGTACAATATCGTAGTTCGGAAGTGGCATTACAAGTAGACATGCACTCAACTCCCGGCCTCCCAGAGTAACTCTTTGATCCTTGCAAATATCATTAACCAGGATAATACCTCCCCCGGTCATGATCTTGCAAGTCCTAAGCAAAGACTCAGCTACCAAACCATGCTTCAGAGCAAAAGAAACAGATACAAAACTATGGGAAGTACTACTATCAAACAAAGCTAAATCTGGAATGGAATCAAGAAGAATAGAATCTGCGATGACATCTCCGGTGGCTTCGTCCTCCTCGATGGTCATAGTAAACGCTCATCCCTGACGTGCACCTCCCTACTGCTGATGCTGGACAAAACACTGCTGCTATGTCGGAAGCGGTCCCCTCGGCTGTGCTGTAGGTGGTCTTGTTTGTGCCCTCAGAGCTGATGTTGCTCCCTGAACTGTACGACGAGGACACTCCCTCGATTGATGCCCTTCAGTACCATAATACAAATAAACTCCCAACCTCCTCCTGCAAACTTCCCAGATATGGCTGGACTTCTTACAGTAGTGGCATAAAGCTTGCTGTAACTGTCTCTGCTGCTGAGGTGTCTGGTAAAAAGGTGCCCTAACTGGAGTCTGGTTCTGCTGTGGCTGCTGGAAAGGTCTGGACTGGAAATGAGGATGTTTGGCAGATACTGCACTGCCGCTAGCCCCCAGAAAAGAATCACGGTCTCTCTTGGGCTTCAAACCCAACTCTCGTACAACCTTGCGTGCCTCCGCAAGTATCTCCGAGTATGTCTCATAAAAATATGGAATGAGAATCTCTACTTTCCAGTTTAGACCCTCACAGAAACGAATAGCTCAAACCTCCGGCTCCCTCACCAGATACTCTGCAAATTGGCTCAACCTGCCAAACTTCGTAGCGTACTCCTCCACAGACATGCTCCCCTGAATGAGACTCTCAAACTGTCTCCCCAAGTCTAGTATGTCTTTCCGGGCAAAAAACTTCTTCTTGAAAAGGTCCTTGAATACCTCCCAAGATTGTCCTGCGTCAACCAGAATAGGCTTATTCCTAAACCAAGTACGAGCGACGTCGAACCGTTGAAGTCCTACCGCCTCAACCTTCAGATCCTCAGAAATACAGGACAACCTCATAAGACGCTCAATGTCCTTGAGCCAATCATCAGCATAGACGATATCCTGCGTCCCCTTGAAAACCTTAGGCTCTAATTTCTTGAAGTCCTGAATATTGCCTGGCCGAAGCTGAGCAACCTGAGGAACATTCTGCTGCTGGATCGGAACTCCTCTCTTGACTACAGCACGAGCAAGCTGATGAGCACTCTCGATACCCTATCGTAGAATATCGGTCTGCCTCTGATGTGCCTCTGACTGAGCCCTCTGTGCCTCGAGCATCTCACAAAACAATGTAAACATTTGTGACGCCTCTGCTGGCACAGGAGGTAGAGGTGGAAGCCCCTCAGATACAGCTGGCACAGTCCTTTGAGTAGGTGGTGGACCTCCGAAAGCAGCTGACACTCCAATCGACGAAGAAGTGACTGGTGCAAGCCCTCGGGATGTCGCAGACCTCTCAGAAGCTGCTCTCCCCTGCTGCAATCTTGTCTTAGGCGGCATCCTGAGACAAAGTGAAAGAAAGAATCAATATGGCACAAGATGTAAGACATTCAGGGAAAGGACAGATTAAGAGATCAAGTTTCAATATCAAAGGAGAATAGTTGAATCAAAAGAATTTTCCTAGGTGTGATTGAGTATCTCAGCCTATATCCAATATCTTATCGCAGGCTCGCAGTAGTACAACTAAATTGTCGTACTACCACGATATCACATACTTTGTGAAGCTAGACCTGCATGGACTACCACTGAAAATGTGTCACGACCCACACCCGGAGTAAGGGTACAAGTCAGAAACAACGCCCAGCCTATGCCGCAGAATCAGCGGTAGAACGCTGTCTGGGTAATCTATCTAATAATATAATGAACCACCAATAATGATAATATACTCAATCATATAACTAAGATGGAAATGAACACGAATCAGATAAAGAATAGAATAGTCACAATACAACTCATAAGTCTAAAATAATACATCAATGAGTCTGAAAGAATAACAAAATAAGCTGGAGACAAATCCAGTACAAAGAATACTAAGAAGCTACTACACCCGGGTCAACGGTCTCAGTTGGGATAAGTCCCTCCTGAGCCAGGGTCTCAGACTCTAAACCCACAACATCCTAAGGTCCATAATAGGTAGGTTACCACCCCTCAATGTCACCTGGAAAAATATATCCAGTCAGGAAAGGAGTAGAGTATATCTCTAACAGCAGTTCTAATCAATGATAAAAACTATGTAGCAGTAAATAGATATGAATATACAAGATGCACAATAGATAAAAAAGATACATACAATAAGAAAATACTGGAATAAATATAATAAGGAATAATATGCCAATGAACAAGAATACTAATGACTAAGTGTGTGAGTACTAGCTTAACATGTGATCGTCTAGGGCAAGATGCAATACGGCCTAGCTAATCATACGTACGGTGTATGATCAACACTATTCAGTAATTCGTACTTGATACAATAGGAGTATCGATCACATATCTATACTAATACTCCCCACCTTCGACTGGTATAATAGATCCAACCACGGTATGCTATGGCACGAGATTCCCTAAGAAGATAGCTAGTCTTTCCGAGAATCAGTGTCTGTACATGTACAAGATAACCAATAAAATAATACTTGTACCATATACACCATATACCAAGGAATAACATCTCATGACGAGATCCGGATATACCAATCCGTGCAACCATAGTGTCAAGAGAACATGGATATCTACACTAGATACAATGAACATAGAGGATATCATAAATAAGAAACTATCAGAAAATATACTCGCTTGAAGTCCAAAGAATAGTCTTACAGATGTCTGACATGGTGCCTCGAAGACCTAGATATGGAATACAACATCAATACAAGGTTCTGAAAAGAGAATAAGTTAAACTAGTCAACTTCTAGGCCAAAAAATCAATTCGAAGTCAAAAGTCAACTATGGTCAACTCTAAGTCAACTAAGGTCAAACTATGGTCAACTAAGTATTTCCAGGTTGCACAAGCCTATCACAAAAATATGGGTCAAGATACTAGAGTCTAAGCCACAGAAACTGTAGCGCCCCGTTCCTCCTATTCGAGGAGCGCGGCTAAGAAACACAAGACGGTATCGTTCGATCGGGATAGATTGAATTAAGAACTCATCCTCGTTATGGATTTGTTTCTTCGGAATCGATTCCCATATTCAGTGGACCACGCCCCAAGGATTGGCTTAGCGGCAGAGTCAGGAGGGACCTCTCCGCTGCTATCTTTTATTGCCTCGGTTTTTGATGTCACTTGTTGCTTTCGTGCTTTGAGTTAGTTTTGGGATTTGCTTGTTTTCCTTGAACGGTTTTGATGGTTTTCATTATTTTCGTTCATTGACTTGCACTTCTATTTCGAGATTGGAAAGAGAGGAAGAAGTATTAATCGAGCTGTTCGTGTGCAGGTGAACGAGCAGTAGGCGGCTTGCGAGCGGAGTCGTGAAGCGCCTCTTTCCTTCTCCCTTCCAAAATCTAAGTGAGTGGCTACCAACCCGATTAGCTAGCCCTGCTTCCAAGCTTCACGCCCTAAAATCTTGCATTCTTCTTTGCCCCGATCAAACGATACCAAGTAATAATAAAAGAAACCAAGATAAAAGGGAATAGACTTGGAAATATTGCTTGTCAACTAAACTTATGAACGGTTATCATCCTGTATGCTAGTTCATTTATAACTGTTCTATGAATCGTGCTAAGTATGGAAATATATGCTTGTTATGAAATAAACTGTCAGGATGACTATGCAAAACTGTTATGCTATGGAACTAATTCTATGAGTGTTCTTGATCACGGACGACTTGTGCACAAGGTATGTTATGAGTTCCGCGGACGGTCACCGGGACGCCGGGACCGATCCGATCCGGACGGAACGTATGTATAGTCGTATGTTATGGGGCAAAGTGCTATGCAGCGGGGCTCGCCACCTGCGTTGTATATCATTCGTGTCTTGAGACTATAACCCGTCCCTTCGTGGCATCAAGCCAGTGAACCTATGTATATTTAAACCTGTTGCATACTAACTTGTGTCTTCGTGGCAGGGAAGGCATGGTAAGTATTGTGCAGGTAATTCAGACGGTCAGGTAAAATCCACCGAACGGTGACACGTTCATTTCAGTAAATTCTATATGCTGCTTACTTGTAAATGAACTAAGGCAAGATAGAAACCCACAAATACGCATGCTTCATTAAAATAATGTGTTGATTGGTATAGTCAGGCTAGCTCGCCTTCACCAGCATGTTTCGATATGCTGACCCTCGTTGAAACAGGTTCTCCGCACTAAGGCGAACCGAGCGAGGAGCCGAAGTCGTCTTCCCGATCCAGTCCAGCTGTTGGCGCATCTTCACCGCGCCCCTTGAAGCCTTTTGGAGCCAGAAGCTTGCAACTCTTCATACACAAATGCAACTTCGTGGCAAAGCCGTCCTCCAGCCTGGAGGTCTTTATCATTTGAGTTTATAGAGGGATGTAATGTACAGGACTGCTATCTCATTTTGAGTCATCTCTTTTGTAAGCCGCTCGACATATTAGCCAACTCGTTCAAGAGTTTGTAATAGATGTTCATTATCAATAAAGAGAACTTTTCCTTGTTTCAAATTTGTGTTTCAATTTATCTGCGTACTCTGAATATGTGCTTGCTATGCAAATCATTAAAGCCTTGTACGGGCGCAACCCCAGGCCCGCACGGCGGTCACGATTCGGGGGACGCCTCAATTGATTCTACGGAATTGGGTCGTGACATAGTGGTATCAGAGCACAGATTCAAAGTTCCTTAGACTTCGTGCTGGAAAAGTTCCTTTAACGATCAAATTCATGTGCGAACTCTTGAACTCGCTAGACCAAAGTGAGATACGTTCATGCAATAAGTCCATAATACATTATGATCCTAATGTAATTTACCTTCTTTTGAAGGAATGGTACCAGCGTAATCTGCAGCGCAACCACCGAACGAAACACAGGAAAGTAGTTCGGGTACTTCGGGAAGCTCTCGGAGCTAGCGAGGCATGTCTCAAGTCGACCCGCTAGAGCGGGTGATGCAAATGTTAGAATCGCAACGACAAAGAGACGATGCTCGCCAAGCCAAGTTCGAAAGCAATCTAGAGACCCGATTCTCAGTCCAACAGAAGCAGGTAGATACCCTGCAATAAATCGTTCAGACTTTGGCTGCCAACCATTCTGCCGCAACAACAACGACTCCGGTGGAACAGCCCGTGCTTGAAGTGGAGACGCCGCAAATCCCAAGGCCGAGGGACGTGACTGCCTTCAACTTGGGCCATTTCAAGAAAGTCTGCAACACTCCGTTCAACGGGACTGAGGACCCAGTGGTAGCTCTAGATTGGCTAGTCGAGCTTGAAGATCACTTCGCTCTGTTAGAGATCCCCGAAGATAAGCGCGTCGCCTGCGCCCAACTACAGCTCTGCCTCAACGCACATGATTGGTAGAACGTGCATCGACGATCTCTCCAATTTGATCACGGAGAGGAGGCGATCTCGTGGACGACCTTTCGTGCCACATTTGAAGAGGAGTTTATACCCCCTCCAGTACAACGTCAAATGGAAAATAATTTCGTGCAACTGAAGCAGGGCAGTATGACGGTGAAGCAATACTCCGCTGAATTCAACCGACTCTCAAAATTTGCTAGGGCCTATTTACCTGATGCAGCGAGTCGAGCTAGAAGGTTTAAAGGCGGTCTACGCCCTGCTATTCATGGGCACGTAGTCAAAAATCAGTATGGAACAATGCGTGAAGTCATGAATCATGCCCTATCACTTGAACCGCAGTATCCTCACGTTTCCACCGGCGCTGTGCATACCTACAATCACAAACGCCAAGGCAACGAGAGAGGAAACACTGCTGCAAAGTGCCCTAACCACGGCGGTTCACAAAAAGGAAACCCGAGACCATTCTGTAATTTCTGTAAAAGGCAAGGGCACACTACCGAGAGATGTTACAGCAGAAAAGGTCTATGCTTCAACTGTGGCGGGCCAGGCCACATAGCTCGGGATTGTCCACTCCCCTCTAAGCTCCTGCCTTAACTCAATAATCCCTAACGGTTGGTTCTATTCCTAAGTTTCGGGACAAAACTTCCAATTAGTTGGGTAGGATGTAGCGCCCCGTTCCTCCTATTCGAGGAGCGCGGCTAAGAAACACAAGACGGTATCGTTCGATCGGGATAGATTGAATTAAGAACTCGTCCTCGTTATGGATTTATTTCTTCGAAATCGATTCCCATATTCAGTGGACCGCGCCCCAAGGATCGGCTTAGCGGCAGAGTCAGGAGGGACCTCTCCACTGCTATCTTTTATTGCCTCGGTTTTCGATGTCGCTTGTTACTTTCGTGCTTTGAGTTGGTTTTGGGATTTGCTTGTTTTCCTTGAACTATTTCAATAGTTTTCATTATTTTCGTTCATTGACTTGCACTTCTATTTTGAGATTGGAAAGAGAGGAAGAAGTATTAATCGAGCTGTTCGTGTGCAGGTGAACGAGCAGTAGGTGGCTTGCGAGCGGAGTCGTGAAGCACCTCTTTTCTTCTCCCTTCCAAAATCTAAGTGAGTGGCTACCAACCCGATTAGCTAGCCCTGCTTTCAAGCTTCACGCCCTAAAATCTTGCATTCTTCTTTGCCCCGATCAAACGATACCAAGTAATAATAAAAGAAACCAAGATAAAAGGGAATAGACTTGGAAATATTGCTTGTCAACTAAACTTATGAACGGTTATCATCCTGTATGCTAGTTCATTTATAACTGTTCTATGAATCGTGCTAAGTATGGAAATATATGCTTGTTATGAAATAAACTGTCAGGATGACTATACAAAACTTTTATGCTATGGAACTAATTCTATGAGTGTTCTTGATCACGGACGACTTGTGCACAAGGTATGTTATGAGTTCCGCGGACGGTCACCCGAGCGCCGGGACCGATCCGATCCGGACGAAATGTATGTATAGTCGTATGTTATGGGGCAAAGTGCTATGCAGCGGGGCTCGCCACCTGCGTTGTATATCATTCGTGTCTTGAGACTATAACCCGTCCCTTCGTGGCATCAAGCCAGTGATCCTATGTATATTTAAACCTGTTGCATACTAACTTGTGTCTTCGTGGCAGGGAAGGCATGGTAAGTATTGTGCAGGTAATTCAGACGGTCAGGTAAAATCCACCGAACGGTGACACGTTCATTTCAGTAAATTCTATATGCTGCTTACTTGTAAATGAACTAAGGCAAGATAGAAACCCACAAATATGCATGCTTCATTAAAACAATGTGTTGATTGGTATAGTCAGGCTAGCTCGCCTTCACCAGCATGTTTCGATATGCTGACCCTCGTTGAAATAGGTTCTCCGCACTAAGGCGAACCGAGCGAGGAGCCGAAGTCGTCTTCCCGATCTAGTCCAGCTGTTGGCGCATCTTTACCGCGCCCCTTGAAGCCTTTTGGAGCCAGAAGCTTGCAACTCTTCATACACAAATGCAACTTCATGGCAAAGCCATCCTCCAGCCTGGAGGTCTTTATCATTTGAGTTTATAGAGGGATGTAATGTACAGGACTGCTATCTCATTTTGAGTCATCTCTTTTATAAGCCGTTCGGTATATTAGCCAACTCGTTCAAGAGTTTGTAATAGATGTTCATTATCAATAAAGAGAACTTTTCCATGTTTCAAATCTGTGTTTCAATTTATCTGCGTACTCTGAATATGTGCTTGCTATGCAAATCATTAAAGCCTTGTGCGGGCGCAACCCCAGGCCCGCACGGCGGTCACGATTCGGGGGACGCCTCAATTGATTCTACGGAATTGGGTCGTGACAGAAACCTCATCTAAAAAGTTAGGATACCGTATCTCCGGATACGTAATTCTTAAGGTAAAACATTAATAATATATACCAAATAATTAATTATTAAATATATAGAATCATAATTACAACATCAAATAGGTACCGTGGTTTTGAACCAACTTGGTACCTCAACAATAATCATAAACTTGGCATCCAAACCCAATACCTTGGGTATCCCCAATTACCTTGGTTTCCTCAAGGTAATTCCCAATACCTTGTTATATTAATTACCCTTATATATATAATACATATACTAAATATTATACATATAAAGAAATTAGCATACATTACATCACTATTAATACTAATATATATATATATATATATATATATATATATATATATATATATATATATATATATATATAAGTATATAAGTATATAAACATATAAATATATAAACTGCCTATTGTCGCTAAAAACTGTGCTGAAAACTGATATTCTGATACACTTGCTTTTTAGTGACAATTTTTGCCTGTCACTAAAGCTGTCGTCGCTGCTGCTGCTGAATTCCCATTGATGTTACTATTTTGGTGACGGTTTACAACCGTCACCGAATTTGCTGTCGCTGATGCTGTCTCTTCCCGCCGCTGCTGCTGCTTATTAATGACAACGGCTGCTGTCATTAATGGCACTGATAAATGCTACAGCGGCTGCTGCTATTTAGTGGTAGTAGTAGTTGTCACCAAAACTCATATCGCTAAAAACCTGTAAATATATATATATATATATATATATATATATATATATATATATATATATATATATATATATATATATATATATATATATATATAACATATATATAACACCAAAATCAATATATATATATCTATATATATAATAACTATACATACCCTCTCCTATTATTATGCAAATATTTAATATATAGCAACAAGCACACACATACATAAATATATTTATAATATTCATCCATACATATATATAAATAATCATATAACAACTATATATAATATAATTACCCAATTAAACATACATATATATTTTATAACAACATATACATATATACCCATACTATATACTATAACATATATATTAATGCATGTAGAAGAAAGGCTACATAATATATATATTCTCTTAGTACATATATAATTCATTGATCTATGATACAAGAACACAATTATATATACTATAATATATATAATATCTATATATATGCATAAATACAATCTACATGAATTAAGAGTACAAGAATTAGATATACATATAATTACACAATATATGGAGAGTATCACACCGTATCCCACTAGATCTAGGATACGCATGTGACACGAGTCCACCACACATCCAATTGTACCCCGAAGGATACAAACAAGTTACATATATTATTTATGAACAATACGAAGTGTCAAATATAGATCTACGTGTCCGTGTCAAAATATGACATGTACAAAGCCCGTGTCGGAGGAAAAACCCCCAAAATAACACGTATCACCAAATTATTGGGATACGACCTACACGTACCCAATTGTAGATATAACGTTAGTCCCAAACACATAAACATATGCCAAATTGATCTATAGGATCAATTGACATACACAACAAATGTCAATCTTCTCCCAAAATTGACACAAAAAGTACCATAACTTTCTCAATAGGCCTCCTATGAACACAAAACTAAATCCTATGGGTAGCCTATGCATATGGGTTAATTTTCCTTGGTTAAATCTCAAATTTGGAACTTAATTTAAGGAAAAAAAACTGAATTGTACCTATTGGAAGATAGATTCTCAATGAAACCTCCAATTGAGATAAAATTACCTCCAACTTGTAGATCCTTGCTCCTCTTTATAGATCCTTGCTTCCTCCTTCTAGATCCTTGCTTTTCAAGTCTCTAATGGTAATTTGGGAAGGAATTGGAATGAAATTTGGTAGAAAAATAAAATAGGAATGAAGGAATTTGGTAGAGAAAAATTCTAGATCTAGATTTGGAATGAAAAGAGGAGAGAGAAATTGTCCCCTCTTTTTAAATAGGCCGGCCCCTTTTCCTCTCCCTCAAGTTATCATGTAATATCCATTATACCCCTTGGGGCCTCTCATAAAGAAATAATTAAGGAAGGAAGCTTCTAGTCTAATGATTTAATTAATTTAATCCATCTCCTTAACAATGGACTTTCTAATTGGGCTAAGTCTAACTAATTAATTCATGTTGGTCCATAGGTCCAAACTAAACTAGTTAGGTCCACTAACACAAGTCCAAATTAAATAACTAACATCTAATAATAATTAAATAATACAACAAATAATTATTTATCAAGCACAATATTTAATTAAATATGAAATTACTAAACTACCCTTTCCTAGAAAATATGGGAGTGACAAAAAGCGATGAATGGTGATGAGCCAAAGATTGAGGGTCAGTATATTAGTCCCATAACAGATGGTCGGTCTCCAGGTGGGGTTTGCTTCACAATCCAATTTTGGCGAAGGGTGGTTTGCCAAAGTTTCACTGAGTGACATTGGTTTCAGCAGATCAAGGTTTACAGAAAACTCAATCTGAGGCAGGAGCGTCACCATTCACACAGTTATGGGGGAGTTGTAAGTCATCGACGACGTACATAATGTGTGATATTCTACTCGAGGATGCATGTGTATGGGGGAGCTTCAAGTTCGGACACGAAGGTGGGCAGATTCAGGAGTTCGAATCTCAGAAAAATTATACCGTCCGCTTAGTTTGGCCAGCCAAGGGTGAAGAAGCTCGTCAGAACGTTAACACATTTCGGTGGAAGACGAAATTCAAGGACAGGCAGCCAATTCTCACGGTGAGGCTGATCATTAGTGACTTCGGTCTTGGTTGTGTCATTGATGTAAACAGGATCCCAGTGGTATAGGAGGTACTACGCATGGCAGCTAGCATCGACGTGATGGTCGAGGAGCTGGAGACGACAGAAGATGCAAGGCAGCTCGGGAGATCAAATATCCGTGGCATGGGGGAACGGAAACTCTATCGCAGGACGACAAGCATGGAGTCCAATTAAGGATCCCTGGGGTCAATACTCTCTCATCAGATTGGAGGGAGAGATTGTTGGAGTCCAGTCTGGATTTGGTAAATTTTGGAACCAAAATATGGTCAAAGATTTGATTTGATATAATTTAGAAATCTACATTAAATGAAAGATTTGATTAGATTTTAAATTTGTATCAAATATTTAATTTAACCATATTTGGACGTCCATAATTGGTGTTGGACTATTTTAGGTAGAATATTATTATTATTTTAAGGTTATATATTTTGAAAATTCTATTATAACCTAAAAATGATTTCTTATCCTATAAATATAGGAGGAGGGTGGAGGCACAAAGAAGTGCACAAGTTAGAGATTCGGTGTGCTCATTCATAGAAAATCTAAGAAAAAAGTATGTGCTTTGCTCTTAGGACTTCATCATCCAAGACAAAAGAAAGAAAGGGATCTGATTGAGGAGTTATCGCATTCGCTCAGGAAAATTGCTACGGGTTGGTGAGTGATTTCAATTATAATCTCTTTCTTTTTTTCTTGAGTGTGGTGAGGGGGTTGAATCTATTAGGGCAAAGAGTTCAATATTGATTTTGTTAATCTTATCATTATACTTGAGTTATAAAGGTTGAGATTTGTCCAGGTGACGTAGTCACCGCCATATACTTGTCTTTATCTGTGCTAGGTGTTCGTTAGACAGGGGTTGATTATCTCAGGTGGATTAGCCTAAAAGTTTTGCTGTGGACACTCTCAGACACCGGTGTCGGAACGCATGCAGGACGTGTTTGATTTCTAATATTGATTTATCAGGACAGTAATATCTATAATAAAATTTTAAAAAGTTTAACAATTTTTTTACTAGTTTTTTAATAATTATGTCTGGTTCAGTATCACCTATTTATATTGTTAGTCCCAAGGCTTAACCAAAGATGAAAGAACACGTGGTCGAGATCAGAGGTTCACACAAAAGTTTCCACTCTGACTATTCTCGATTTCCATACAGAACTATAAAGGGATTCTGATTACAACTTGCTCTCAAGATTACAAAAGAATGATAATTAACCAAACTTTTCGTTCTTCTGTGCAATCGTAGTTGTAGACGGACAGAACAGAGTTACAATAAAATAAAAACTATCTTCATTCTTCCTTGCAAAATGCAGCTGCAATCAGATAGAACGAACCAAGAAGAAAAAGGAGAAGATGACAGAATAAAAAATTATTCTTGCTGGGGCAGTGAAGACTATCGTTGCTCAAAGCAAGATTCGTCCTCTATCGACGATCTGCTCTCAAGAGCCAACAAGTTTACAAGAGAACTTCTAGAACGCTCGTAGTCACCTCTTTGTGTGACTCGAACGGAGTCCTTTGGACTCCTCTTTCTCAACTTTTGGTGTGTCTCAAAGGAGGCTAGATGGCTCTTTATATAGGGAATGATGGAAGCACATCCTCCTCTTCTTTCTGATGTGGGATTAAAAGTCCAATATAAAAAATTGATATCCCACAATCGTAGCTCAATGCATAGCCTGCTCAGGTCTGTTCAGCACCCTCTCAGCGTCCGCTCAGTACCCGTTCAGCACCCGCTCAGTGTCATATCCCGATCTCCCACAGGTAATCGATCTTCCCTGCTGGGTGTGAATCACCGAGCCAGCGCTCCCGCTGGACGATATTTTCTATCTGGACGTGATGTCGCACGAGCATAAACTGTGCCCATGCAAGGCCATAATCCGAACAGGCAGTAAAATAACTAAGCCACAGAGTCGCACAGATAATCCGAATGTAGCAGAATAAGAAATAAACAGGCGATTGGTAACAAGTTCACAGAGTCGTCAATAGAGTAAGCAATGAATAACACAAGTATAGAAGTAAAATAAGCACTTTATTGATATTGAACAAGTATTACAAGCGACACTAGGCCGAGATTATAAGTCGCGCAAGCCCTCTCTCTCAAAACAATAAAAGCGTGCCAAGTGAATACATTTATGGAATGATACATAGGCGATGTTCTAACATTATGTCTTGTATATGTGCTTCAGTTTCGGAACACAACGCTCCAAGGTACCAGAGCAAACTCCATGTCTTAGCTCGCACGAAGGAGTTTTTTGCACCGAACGACGTTCTTCCGCACCCTGCAAGAAATCTGGTGGGTTATCATTACATGAATGCACTGGTGGAGAGGCTTCTCGCCCGCTCGACAAATTCAAACACGTTATATAGGTTTCGTGCACCATCTATTAAGTTATCTTTATAGTCTTGCCTTAGGATCAGTTTCATAGCATAATATACAAGCCTAACTTGAGTGGCAGTGCATCGTGCAATATAAGAGTAAACACGACGAGACTTACCAACTTACCATTCGTTCTTCCATGTCCAAGGCAACCAACTTAAACCAAGCACGAGTATATACATAATAAAATTCAAGAAAAATACAAAAGCAAATACGATTATCATGAGCGAGGTTCTGTTTTAGGTGCACGAGTTATACAGATTACTCAGGTGTGTTACAATGGATTACTCAGGTTATTCTATAAACCCCCTCACCCAATTTTAATGTATACATAGCTTAGTGAGAGATTAGGGATCAGTTTAGAATTATTATGGATTAATTAACTAGAGTTATAAATTCATCTATTTATTTTATTCCCTCGTTGCACTTTGGCATATCTTAATTATTTAGAGCAATGCACTAGCACTTGTCTTCCAACAAATTTTACATCCTTGACCTAGTCAAGCCAATCTTCAATTTAACCTTTGTGTCACTCGTAAATGCACTCTTTTGTACTTCATTTTAATTTTCTAATATTCGTGCACATTTTTGAATTTTAAACCCAAATTTTGCACCTATGTCTGTTTCAATCGAAATTAGAGATACAATATCAACCCGTTTCTTGCAACCCAATATATGACGATAATCTATTTTGAGTCTACTAAGTCCATGATACTTTTGTCACCCCCAATTGAATCTCCATGCACTTCCAATTTATTTAAATTACAAATGACACCATTTTATTTTGGGGTAAATGACTCAACCAAAACCAAAACTAGACAAAACACCAACCCAAACCCATACTCACACCTGTCACGCCCCGGTCCCGCCCGGGCCGCCGCTCCGCCCTGCCCCGTCCCGTGCGGCCGGGATTTAACGAACCGGGCACGAATTACCGTGCCTCGACGCGCCGGACGCGAATCACCGCGTCCGTCCCGCGAGCGCGAGGGAGGAAGGGGAGCTAATCGAATGGCCCGAGTCGAGCTTTCGGGGGACGTGATGCCGCACGGGCCTGGGGTTGCGCCCGTACAAGGCCAATCGTTTAAGTTGATAGTTGGCTATCATCGCATCAATCGAGTTAAGCAGCGGAAAGGGACTTGTTGCAATGCAATGCATTTAGCCAACTGAGCATTTGGGACAATCGAGGCAACTTGGGTTTCCTTTAGCAAAGGCACACGTTCGTTCCATACATTATGCCCCCTTATACGATAGCATTCTCGGGGCAACAATCGAAACCAGGATTCCGGGTCTTCGGGACTGTGGCACGCCTATCGCTCCCCTCGGACGATCCAGTACCTGCGAGCAAGTAAACTGTTGGTGGGTCAGCACTTTATACAAGTACTGGTGAGATAAAACAACTGAACAGAAACAAGCATTCACTCAAACAGGCACTAAGTAATCATGTTATAAAATATTACATTACTAGTGATCTTTCTAGTTTTACCTAGGTTCGTTTCATGCAGTTCTAGCAGAGTCATATTACTTGTTTGGAAACATGTTTGGAAACAGAGTTTCATATTGAATATGCAAGCAAGCAAGTCGTTCATGTTTCAGGGTGTGCGTGGCGTGTCTCGTGCGACTCGAGGGTCTGATGTAAGGCTAGACACACGATGTACAATCTTAGGGGCAGTCACTATCCAAGCCAAACACAATGACTTAGCTATATGCAGGGCGGTCCCCGAGTATCTCAGGATCGGCAGCTGGTGGAACAGCATACCAATGACTCATTTTTCTGATGCTAATGGCAGCTGTGACCCATGGTGGCTTGAACGCATACAGTTCAGCTCTACACCAAAAGCCATTGTCCGACCGCGTGCAAATGCATGGAACACTATCAAATAAACTCTAGTATGCGAATGAAATGAACCATCAGAACAGTTATCGTTGTTGCGGGGCAATCCGACTTATCACTTGAACACGTTCAGGCACAGTATGGTTCTCTCGAAGCATAGACGATAGTGAACATGTTCATGCACTCTAAGCAGGCGATTCAGGATTCTCGTTTAGCAGACATTGATTCAAAGACAAGCTAGGTGAGTTCGTTCATTAACATGCAAGGCAGGTTCTATCATTCTCTTATAAAAACATTGCAAGCAAAAACTCAGGTTATTATTAAGGTGTGCAAGAATCAGAGAACGAAGTTCTGCCCACTCACCTTGATATATAACGTCGACGCGGAGCGGGGCGTTACATACTTACCAACCAACAAAAAGTTTCGTCCTCGAAACTTCAAGGATAAACTTCTCGATATCCTGAGTAGCGATAGTGCCGTCCCTCGCCGTACTCAATCAAAACAGTCAAGCAATTCAAGTACAGGAAACATTTTGCACTTTGAGAATATCTATGGACTTATTGTATGGAACGCTCTTTGCAATACCATATCGATAATATCTCAGAGTCATAGCAACGGTTTGGGCCAGAAGATCGATTCCGCTCTGATACCATTCTGTCACGCCCCGGTCCCGCCCGGGCCGCCGCTCCGCCCTGCCCCGTCCCGTGCGGCCGGGATTTAACGAACCGGGCACGAATCACCGTGCCTCGGCGCGCCGGACGTGAATCACCGCATTCGTCCCGCGGGCGCGAGGGAGGAAGAGGAGCTAATCGAATGGCCCGAGTCGAGCTTTCGGGGGACGTGATGCCGCACGGGCCTGGGGTTGCGCCCGTGCAAGGCCAATCGTTTAAGTTGATAGTTGGCTATCATCGCATCAATCGAGTTAAGCAGCGGAAAGGGACTTGTTGCAATGCAATGCATTTAGCCAACTGAGCATTCGGGACAATCGAGGCAACTTGGGTTTCCTTTAGCAAAGGCACACGTTCGTTCCATATATTATGCCCCCTTATACGATAGCATTCTCGGGGCAACAATCGAAACCAGGATTCTGGGTCTTCGAGACTGTGGCACGCCTATCGCTCCCTCGGACGATCCAGTACCTGCGAGCAAGTAAACTGTTGGTGGGTCAACACTTTATACAAGTACTGGTGAGATAAAACAACTGAACAGAAACAAGCATTCACTCAAACAGGCACTAAGTAATCATGTTATAAAACATTACATTACTAGTGATCTTTCTAGTTTTACCTAGGTTCGTTTCATGCAGTTCTAGCAGAGTCATATTACTTGTTTGGAAACATGTTTGGAAACAGAGTTTCATATTGAATATGCAAGCAAGCAAGCCGTTCATGTTTCAGGGTGTGCGTGGCATGTCTCGTGCGACTCGAGGGTCTGATGCAAGGCTAGACACACGATGCACAATCTTAGGGGCAGTCACTATCCAAGCCAAACACAATGACTTAGCTATAAGCAGGGCGGTCCCCGAGTATCTCAGGATCGGCAGCTGGTGGAACAGCATACCAATGACTCATTTCTCTGATGCTAATGGCAGCTGTGACCCATGGTGGCTTGAACGCATGCAGTTCAGCTCTCCACTAAAAGCCATTGTCCGACCGCGTGCGAATGCATGGAACACTATCAAATAAACTCTAGTATGCAGACGAGACGAACCATCAGAACAGTTATCGTTGTTGCGGGGCAATCCGACTTATCACTTGAACACGTTCAGGCACAGTATGGTTCTCTCGAAGTATAGACGATAGTGAACATGTTCATGCACTCTAAGCAGGCGATTCAGGATTCGCGTTTAGTAGACATTGATTCAAAGACAAGCTAGGTGAGTTCGTTCATTAACATGCAAGGCAGGTTCTATCATTCTCTTATGAAAACATTGCAAGCAAAAACTCAGATTATTATTAAGGCGTGCAAGAATCAGAGAACGAAGTTCTGCCCACTCACCTTGATATATAACGTCGACGCGGAGCGGGGCGTTACAACACCCTCAAGGCTCATACAAAATATCACACACCAATTTGCCCCACTATAACACACCAAACATGGCATTTTTCTACATCCAATATACTTTTTTCTTTTTGTGCAAGTCCTAAACTATTGGAGACTTTTGTGCAAATAACTAGCCATGTGTCCACCTCCTATTGGTTGAAGCAAATAAAAAAAACCCACTTTGTCATGCTTGACCGGTCATATTTGCTCTCCCTCATCTTTGCATGAAACTATACAACCTACTTTAAATCACAGCTATCCATTCAACCTCCCACACATCTCTACCACCCATTTTCTTCATGACAAACTATACTCTCCTTGTGAACTTAGCCAGCCATAATCCCCAAGTACCCTCTCTCTCTCATTCATTTAATACACACTCTCTCTCCCTCCTTCATTTATTTTATTCTCCATACCACCTCTCTTCTCAGGATAGAACACCATCATCTCCACCCTCTCATTCTTTATCCTATTCTTCATCCCCTCTTCATCTCTCCTCCTTCACTATAGACGACCACTCCTCTATCCATCACCACAAGGACTACCTCTCTTAGCCCGACTATCTCCACCACCATGGCCGACAATATAGTAACACCACCACTACAGCTCACCACCGCCACCGCCTACATCACCCTCACCACCAATAACACGAACACTACCACCTCCACAACCTCTACGGCCTCCCCTTTCCCTCTCCTCCTCCTCCGGCCACCCTACCCCCGTGCCCTCGCCCCGCGCAGCCGCTAGCCGCCATCGTCCTGGCCCCCGCAGCCGAGCTGCTGCCATAATAGCTGTTGCGCCTGCTGCTGTTGCTGCGCCTGCTGCTGCTGTCGCAGCTGATGTTGCTGTTGTGGCCGCTACTACAGCACCCCCGACGACCCCCAGAAAGCCCCGACCACCGTCGAGCACCCCCTACTATCCGACCTCCCTCTAGTTTCCCCGAGCCTCATCGTGGCTGAACTTTTCCTCCCCGCGGCCCCGAGGAACCGTGACTCGAACCCGAGTTTAGAAATCTGAGTTCAACCTTCCCTATTCGCGAAGTGATATCTCCCTCCTTGCTCATCCGTTCCTTGAACCGATTCTTTGGGTATGAACCCTACTTAACCCATTTGTAATGTGTTCAATTAGAATAATTTAACTTGCATTCTATTGTTAGTAATTAGAGTCCCAATTCATGAGAAAAATAATTTTATAAAACATAGAAATCTTCGATATGAAGTTGGGCCCTACAAATCGAATAATCTTGTCATATATCGATCGTACCGAAAGGCGTGTACGATATTTTCTAATGTGTGGGCTTTGACGGAATTCTATTCGGTCGCGTGTGCACGACGAAATAAACCCGTATCCGTCAAAAATTCTCGTATCGTAACTTTTATTAATTACCCAATTACTTTGTGCATGCTCGTCATATCACTATAAAACTTTTGCCATTAGACTCACAGCGTTCGACTTGTCCTGTGACCCAAGTTTTGCCTGATTCTGAGACAGTGACCGGATCGCCGTTTCGCGGGCCCCACTATCCGTTCCAACTGGCATTTTTATGATCGGCTCATCAAAATCCAAATATGGATATACCATTAAGTTTTTATCATCGGTTAGAACTTGTTTGACCTATAATATGCTAAGTTTGAAGACCTTTACTCCTGACACATTTTACGGTGCAAGACGGGCCACTAATGGACCCCGTGTTGACCAAAAACTATATTTTTGCCCCTGTGTCCAAATTGGACATATGTATATGCTTTTTTGAGTATCTTACTCATTTTGGGACTGTTGGTGATATTTGTGATAGTATCCGGAGACATCTGCTCCAGTTTCCATCCTGCGCTGCTACTTCCTTTGCGAGTTCGGGTTTGAATCTTCGTCTGGCTTCCAAGAAAGTATACATTGCCATCCTGTATCTCAGTTCCAGATTTACTAATTATTCTATCTAAGCATTGTGTACGCTTTGGATTAGAATCGTTACTTAGCACCTGGGTCATATCCGGGTGCAGACGTTCGTCGGTAATACCTAGTATCGATTGTTAGATGTTTTTCGATACCTTGATGTACATACTTGGTTACATCAGAATGCTAGGACACATTCAGACACTGTCATCATGCCAGACTTCTTGTATCCTGATAGTGTCAGCATGACCAGAATCTATGACGACTTTAGGATCGTGATTGTTGATAGTTACTTCAGTATGACGAGATTGTTAGATAAAGGTTCAGGTTCAGCGAGCGCTCGTTGACCGCATTGGGAGGGGAAGACAGTTACTAGACGCTTGGGCTACTTTGCATGCACTATATATATATATATATATATATATATATATATATTCTTATTTATGTAGAGATAATGTATCCAGAGTCATAGTATCACCCGTGTGACTCTGTACTCGGAGCTACGGTTTTATATTTGGAAAGCCCACGCGTCGAACATTGTCTTCAAAATTGTGTCTCACTTAGGTAGTTATTCTAAATTATACCGGCGTATCACATGTTTCCTTTCTGTTTTACTATGGCATATTATTTTTGTACCTTGTTACGTCCCTCTGAGGACCTGATTCCCTGCCAGATTGTAGAGTCGATTGCTGACGGGAGACTGGAGCTGCTGATAAGTATTATACCGATATGCAGGTATTGTTACTCGATATTTGTATTCACTTCTTCATTGTTTAGCTATTATGATCTTTGCTTATTTTATGCTAGTATAGCCAGTATTTGTAGACTCATATTATTTCGTTCGAGTCTATTCGGATGAGTATAGTGTGGAGTGCACACCATGATACATGTTGTCCCTTCTTTATTACATATCCTTGTAGTTTGAGACATACACATGTATATCATGTTATCTAGATAGTGACCCTTATTTACAGCTTATACGTATTCAGAGTCAGACTGGAGTCCCCTTGGTACGTAGTTGGCCATTGCCACGTGGCCTAGTCCCGTGTATTCTGGGACTGGGATGTGACATGTTCAATTTTTTTATAGATGTCTTATACTCATAATCGTTTAGGTATTTCAGATTACGGGATGTGATGCAATGACTCGCACACGGATTACCGCTAAACGAGGATGACTTATTTATATGAACATGAGGTCACTGGCTTAGCCATAAAGGATGATGCATAGTCTCGGACGGAGATGAGGCATAGCACAAGAGTCATTGGGCGTTACCCACCATCCCGACCAAAAATGGAGAGACTACCATAGATATTGGAGTCAGACTGGTTATCCAAGTGTATGATGCACTACCAAGGGCCCGACCACTGAATATATTGTGTCACCCCAAACCAGGGAGCATCATACCGATTTGGTCACGTAATACCCATATTCCTCCTAGGACGGTACGATCTCGGTGCCCTGATAATTATCCGAGGAATCCATGTTAATATCTCGTGCACGAGTTATCTGTGACCATGCAATACTAGGGTCTCAGATTCACGGGATTCATGATATATTAATTCGATTTTTGTTCAGAACGAGTATGCTCTATGAGCTATGATTCTTGCTTTACTTGGCATGAGTCTCGTTCAGAGTTAAACTTGACATGGTGCAATCCCGTGGTTTGGAGATGCCTTAATGACCCAACGGTCCTGGATACTTTCAGGTTCATACTTGCAAGGAACGACTATTAGATAGTCTTCCGGGGAGAACTAGATGAATGCACGACATGGATAGTGTTACTTGATTGCGGCATAAATTATGTGACAAGCATTGAAATGAGGCAACAAGTACAAATTATAGCGTAATCATGCAAGCATGCATTAATATAAAACATAAGCATTTACGTTAGCATGGGTCTAAGGGGTAGTGCGAGGAGTGAAGCCGTACAAGGATATATTGAGCAACTTAATTCATAAGGCGTGCAGTGTAAACAAGTGAAGCAGTGCACTACGAAGAGTATATAATGATCTACTCGAGACATAGAGGGGTCTACTTGTACGAAGCAAAGGTAGCATATGAGGGTCCATGTCATAAGCCAAGTTTTATTTCTATATTCTAACACAAGCAATACAAGATGGGATTTTTTTCCTTATCTAGGTGTGTTGTATTCTTTATTAGCATGCAAGGGGTGATTCACTTAGCGACTAGCATGTATCATCCGTATTTTAAGTGTGCAGGCTAAGCAAAGACAGGTTCATCGTAGCCACCCACCTTAGCGATGATTCACCTTGGTCGAGCGATACTCCGAGCGAGCCTTTGAAAGTCTAAGTCTGAA
The DNA here is from genome assembly GCA_036927795.1 of Iris macrosiphon. Taxonomy (NCBI): domain Eukaryota; kingdom Viridiplantae; phylum Streptophyta; class Magnoliopsida; order Asparagales; family Iridaceae; genus Iris; species Iris macrosiphon. The sequence goes on from JAYESA010000016.1 coordinate 15,179,958, forward strand.
CTCGTAAAGGGCCAAGTCTGAAAATCCTTTGCCTCAAATAAGTCATCTCGCTAAGCAAAGTAGGTCGAGTCATTGCACTAGCGCCGTTTGAATCGGTTATCCGCTTGAACGGAATGGGTCATTACATTATACACCACTCAGAAAAAAGTCTCATCCTCGAGACTTCTTGAGCGCAAATTGTTCTATCGTACTATCGAATCTATCTCAAGCATAACGATCAGTACCACTAGATCCGTTCGAACATAATTTTCTACTCTTTTCTTATACCGTGTCACATGTATGCTGGGTCTGTCTCATTGAATGACTCTATCATTCAATCCAAGCTCTGACTTAGTCTTTACTGTACCTTAGTGCGGAATATTTATCGCTTAACGTGGGGTACGTTATGATCCATCTTGAATGACGATCTAAGGCTGAGGCATACTTATCTAAATTGTTATACTCGTCCATTTGAATCTAACATATTCACTTGCACTAGCATTCGAGATCAGTATATCGCGAGTCTGGATCGTGCATATATTCAAAGCGCCCCTCAAACATATACATGTCAACCAACATAGCGATAGCGAAGTCTTTGCACTTAAGTTCAACATATCATTGAGTCTTGGATCGAGCACACATTCAAGGCGTCCCTCAAACATATGCATTCAACCAAACTTAGCGATAGTAAAGACGGACAAGCTACTTGCAAAAATCTCAAGGGTTCTCGTCTTATAATTTACGATGATACTTCAAACAGGGTTAATAAAATTCTAAGTCATTATAATCCCACTCAAACCAAGCATTGCACTATCATTAAGCACAATCTATTCGATAAACCAACTAGCATCCATGTCCTATCGTGTCAAACATAGCACACACTTACCATTCTGTGGTGGCCCATGCAGGTCGAGAGCATATTGTCTCGGTTATGTTATTATACCGAGCAAGCCTGCACATAGGATTAGAATATAGGATCCCATCCACTTATTTAATCACCTCCCTTGATTTCATTTCGCATTCTTATTTGATTATTCGTATTACATCTTGTTTGATTCTTTCACAACGTCAATCTTATATTTTCTTTCGTGCTTGATAGAGGTTAGGAAGGTGACCTGTACTAGGTATATACACTATATTGTTCATAAGTTGGGTAGTATGCCTCATAACCTAGTATCATATGGTCATTTTAACCCATTAATGAATAGTAATTGAATGATACCAACTATAGACTTGCATAAGAAGATAATATTTATCCAGATTGTAGAACTTAGAGGCCATACCCCCATTTGGTCGACCAGAGACTTAGATAAGAAGTTAGTATAGCAACTGTAGAGGCACAACACCGATCTTCTCAACTTGAATTATTTGTGTACCTTCTTTCATCATAATCTAGCGTACTTATATTTTCTGAACTACCTCGACTTATGCTGCTATTATAGCCTAGATTTGCAAGCTTATTCTTTTATCGAGCTTGTTTATGACATATATATTATTGGGTGCACACACTAATACAATTGTCTATTTAGAATCAGTGTATTATGGTCTGATCAACCTTAGTTCGCTTGGTTCGCTCTTTGCATTACTATCTTACGTGGATTGAGATATATAATTGACTCAACTTGTTAGATAAATATACTTGCCCTCTAGATAAGTCAGAGCATATCATATCAGGTACATAATTATTCTGATATGAACATGTCAATAGGAATTTACCAAAAATAAGATTTCAATCCACAACTATCTTGACAACTCTCTTTTGAATTCTTAAAATTGCCTTGAGCCCCGTACTTGTTGTAGCGCCCCGTTCTCCCGGTGCGGAGATCGCGGCTAAGAAATGCAAAACGGTATCGTTCGATCGGGATAGATTGAATTAAGAACTCATCCTCGTTATGGATTTATTTTTTCGGAATCGATTCTCATATTCAGTGGACCGCGTCCCAAGGATCGGCTTAGCGGCAGAGTCAGGAGGGACCTCTCCGCTGCTATCTTTTATTGCCTCGGTTTTCGATGTCGCTTGTTGCTTTCATACTTTGAGTTGGTTTTGGGATTTGCTTGTTTTCCTTGAACGGTTTCGATGGTTTTAATTGCTTTCGTTCATTGACTTGCACTTCTATTCTGAGATTGGAAAGAGAGGAAGAAGTATTAATCGAGCTGTTCGTGTGCAGGTGAACGAGCAGTAGGCGGCTTACGTACGGAGTCGTGAAGCGCCTCTTTCCTTCTCCTTCCATCAATCTAAGTGAGTGGCTACCAACCCGATTAGCTAGCCCTGCTTCCAAGCTTCACATCTATAAAATCTGCACTCTCCTTTGCCCCGATCAAACGATACCAAGTAATAATAAAAGAAACCAAGATAAAAGAGAATAGGCTTGGTTATTATGCTTGTCAATCAAACATGTGAACTGTTATCTTATGGTATGCTTGTTCGTGCAAATGTTCTATAAACCGTGCTACGTATAGATCATATCTTGTATATGCATAATTATTCAGGGAGGCTATGCAAAATAAATCATGCAATACTGCTTGTCGTGTACTCGTGTTCTTGCACTCGTGTTGCCTCAAATGCATGACTTGTTAACTTGTTAATCGTGTTCGATCATGGACAACTTGTGCACAAGGTATTGGTTCTGCGGACGGTCGCTGGGGCACTGGCACCGATCCGATCCGGGCGGAACTCGTGTGTAGTCGTCGTGTTCGGGACCGGATAGCTTGCAGCGTAATCATATACTCTCGTAGCAAGCTATCCTTGTCCTCGGCTACGTCCACTATGGCAACCATGCCAGTGATCATTGTGTATATTTAAACCTGTTGCAAACTAACTTGTGTCTTCGTAGAAGGGAAGGCATGGTAAGTATTGTGCAGGTAATTCAGACGGGCAGGTAAAATCCACCGAACAGTGGCAAGTTTATTTCAGTATCATACATATATACTGTTGCTTGTAAATAAACTAAGACAAGATAGAAACCCACAAAACATGTATGCTTTATTAAAACAACGTGTTGATTGGTATAGTTCGGTTAGCTCGCCTTCACCAGTATGTTTCGACATGCTGACCCTCGTTGAAACAGGTTCTCCGCACCAAGGCGAACCGAGCGAGGAGCCGAAGTCATCTTCCCGAATCTAGTCCAGCTGTGGGCGCATCCTGATCGTGCCATCCTTGAAGCATTTTGAAGACAGGAGCTTGCAACTCTTCATACACAAATGCAGCTCCGTGGCAAAGTTATCCTCCAGCCTGGAGGTCTATATCTTTTGAAGTTATAAAGGGATGTAATGTACAGGACTGCTATCTCATTTTGAGTCAACTCTTTTGTAAGCCCATACGGCATATTAGCTGACTCGTTCAGGAGTTTGTAATAGATGTTCATTATCAATAAAGAGAACTTTTCCATGTTTCAAATCTGTGTTTTAATTTATCTGCGTACTCTGAATATGTGCTTCCTATGCAAATCATTAAAGCCTTGTGCGGGCACAACCCCAGGCCCGCACGGTGGTCACGATTCGGGGGATGCCTCAAATGATTCTACGGAATCGGGTCGTGATATAGTGGTATCAGAGCACAGATTCAAGTTCCTTAGACTTCGTGCTGGAAAAGTTCCTTTAACGATCAAATTCTTGTATGAACTTTTGAACTCGCTAGGCCAAAATGAGATACGTTCATGCAATAAGTCCATAATACATTATGATTCTAATGTAATTTACCTTCTTTTGAAGGAATAGTACCAGCGCAATCTGCAGCGCAAGCACCGAACGAAACACAAGAAAGTAGTTCGGGTACTTCGGGAAGTTCAGAGAGCCAGCGAGCCGTGCCAAGCATCGATCCCGTCCAACGAATGTTGCAGATGTTGGAGGCAAACCAACAAAGGGACGAGGCTCGCTATGAACGGGCCGAGAAGCGGGCGGAAGAGAGTCAGCTCAAGTTTCAAGACAATATAGAAGCACGATTCTCAGTCCAACAGAAGCAGGTAGATGCCCTGCAACAGATCGTTCAGACTTTGGCTTCCAACCATTCCACGGCAAGAGCGCCGACTCCGGTGGAACAGCCCGTGCTTGAAGTAGAGACGCCACAAATTCCAAGGGCGAGGGACGTGACTGCCTTCGACTTTGGCCACTTCAAGAAAGCCTGCAACACCCCATTCAACGGGACTGAGGACCCAGTCGTAGCTCTAGATTGGTTGGCCGAACTTGAAGATCACTTCGCTCTGCTAGAGGTCCCCGAAGAGAAGCGCGTCGCCTGCGCGCAATTACAGCTCCGCCTCAACGCGCACGATTGGTGGGACGTGCATCGACGATCTCTCCAATTTGATCACGGAGAGGAGGTGATCTGGTGGACGACTTTTTATGCCGCGTTCGAAGAGGAGTTTGTACCCCCTCCAGTACAACGTCAAATGGAGAACGAGTTCGTACAACTGAGGCAAGGCGGCATGACAGTTAAAGAGTACTCTGCCGAATTCAACCGACTCTCCAAATTCCCTAGAGCCTATTTACCTGATGTAGCGAGTCGAGCAAGAAGGTTTGAAGGTGGACTACGCCCTGCCATCCATGCCCACGTAGCCGTTCATCAGTATCGGACAATACGTGAAGTCATGAATCACGCCCTATCGCTTGAACCACACTAACCTTACGTTCCTGCCGGCGCTGTGCATACCTACAATCACAAACGCCAAAGCAACGACAGAGGAAACAGTACTGCAAAGCGACGAAACGACGGTGGTCAACAAACAAAGCATTGGAGCAATACGTGTCAAATCTGCAAAAAGCTTGGACACGATAAGAAAGACTGCCGCTTGAGACTTGGATTATGCCTCGCTTGTGGACGATCAGGCCATGCCATTAATTCCTGCCCGAACCTTCCTGATCGTCGTCCCCAACAAAATGCTCCCTAACGGTAGGTCCTATTTGTAACGCCCCGTTCCGCTCAAGCGGACTGCCATCTTAATCGACAAAAGTGCAACTGTCCCGACCCGTCTTGCCTCAAACGAGAAGCAAAGGATATCCAGACTTGTCCCTATAGAAATCTCGGCTTAGGCTTTCAGAGGCTCGCTTGACGTATCGCTCTACCGAGGCGAATCATCGCTAAGGTGGGTGGCTACGGTGAACTTGTCTTTGCTTAGCCAGCACACATAAAATCTGGAATATTCATGCTAGTCGCTAGGTGATTCACCCCCTGCATGCTAATAAATCCAACGCACCTAGCTAAGGGAATAATCCCAACTTGTATTTCTTATGCTAGAACATGGAAAATGAAATACTTCTTATATATGTTCAGACCCTCGCATGCTACCCTAGAACGTGTTGCTCGGGAGAGTCCCCTAACGATCTCACTCATCGGCTTACCTTCGGGCCCGAGCTAACGTGAATATTGTATTTATACAAATGCATTCTTGTCTGCTTGAATGTTGCCTTGTTTTCATCCAAACCCCAGAAGACTACTAAGTAGTCGTTCCGTGCCTGATTGATCTTGGCAAGTTATTCACTGTACAGAAAACAAGATCCAAGTATCTCGTGTACTCGTGTACTCGTATTCCAGTGCACTCGTGTTCTCGTGTTCAAGTGCACTCGTGTTCTCGTGTTCTTGTGTATCTCGTGATAATTGAAAGACCCTAAAGAAAGTGCATGTCACGGACAACTCGGAAATGAGGTATAGTTCCACGGACGGTCACCGGGGCACTGGGGCCGATCCGATCTGGATGGAACTTCACGTGTGGTCCCTCGTGTTTGGGCGAGTGGTTTGCAGCACATCGTGTACTTTCGTTGCATTCCACTTTCCCGGGACCACATCACGTGTGTAGTCCATCGTGTACGGGCAAGATGGTTTGTAGCGCATCGTGTACTTTATTGCATTCCATCTTGGCTTGGACTACTTCATGTGCAATCCATCGTGTACGGGCGAGATGGTTCGTAGCGCATCGTGTGCTCTCGTTGCGTTCCATTCTCGTCTGGGATTAGTCCTTTATGGCTTCGCCAGTGACTCATGTTCATATAGATAAGTCATCCTCGCTTAGCGGCTATCCGCGTGCGAGTTATTGCATCGCATCAAAGAACAACTGAGCACACCGAATATTGTCCCGTTCAACGACCCTCGTGTTTGCATATGCTATGCCCCTGAATGCTTATACTTGCCCATGCTTGAATTAATAATGTTTGCCTCAATGTTGCCTTGGACAGGGAAGGAGATGGTAAGTTGGTAAGTCTCACTGTGTTTTCTCTCATGTTGCACGGTGCACTGCCCGACACGTTAGGCTATTCAATATTTGCATGAAACTGATCCTAAGGCAACTAGAAAAACAACTTAATAGTTAGTGCACGAAACCTGTATTACGTGTTTGGATTTATCGAGCGGGCGAGTAGCTTCCCCACCAGTGCATTTAATGTACTAATAATCCACCAGTTTGTATGCAGGGTGCGGGAGAACCTCGTTCGGTGCGGATGCCTCCTTCGTACGTGCTAAGGCCAGGAGTTCCCTCTGAAGCCTTGCAACGGTGCGTCCGGAACAGAAGCACATATACAAGACATAATGTTGTGAACATAGCCCAAACTCGCCTGAACATCGCCTGTACAATCATTCCACAGTTGTAGCCACTTGGCACGATTTTATGTTTCAGAGAGAGAGGCTTGAGCGACTTGTAATCTTGGCTATACGCCGCCTGTAACACTTGTTTATATCAATAAAAGAGCTTGCTTTATTTTAACTTGTATTTCAATGCTTCCGCTCTATTTGTTGACTCAGTGAACCTGTTACCGATCGCCTATGCGTTCATGACTTTGCTGCACTCGGACAATCTGTGCGACTCTGTGGCTTAGAACTCTTGCCGCCAGCCAATGAACCATGGCCTTGCACGGGAGTGGATCACGCTCGTGCGGCATCACGCCCGGATGGTTCAATGCGATCGTTCCGCGGGAGCGCTGGCGAGGGTGATTCCCGCCTAGCGGAAATGGCCGATTGCCTGCGGGAGATCGGGGCGTGACATATTGGTATCAGAGCCTGGCTTCTACGCCTTTGGACTTTGATTCAATATCTCTGTTTCGAAAGCTCGTTCATGGGTTATGTGCACGTTCTCTCTCTCAATGCCTCGACGGGATGTTCCAACAATAAGTCTAAATACTTTCAAAATACGTTTTGAATGATATGATTGCTTGTCTGGTTGTATGCTGCGAGTGGCCTTTGTGCCAACCTGTACGAACCCTTGAGAGTATCGCTAGTAGCTTGTCCGATTTTCACTAACTCTAAGTTTGGTTGAATACATCTATTCGAGGGATGCCTTGAACTAGTGCACCATCCAAGACTTAGGAAAAGGTAAAACTCGAGTGCTGAGACTTCGCTATCACTAAGCTGGTTGACGTGCTCACACTAGAAATGTATGTCGAAGGTGCGCACGATCCAGTCTAAGCGATATGCTGATTTCGACGCTTGTGTAAGGAATATCCAAATGAACAAGTACAACGACTTGTCTAGGATTGCCTCAACCCTAGATTACTGCTTGTCCTCAGTAAGTCTCGAGGACGAAACTATTTCTGAGTTGGGTAGGATGTAACGCCCCATTCCGCTCAAGCTGACTGCCGTCTCAATCGACAAAAGTGCAACTGTCCCGACCCGCCTTGCCTCAAACGAGAAGCAAAGGATATCCAGACTTATCCCTACAGGAATCCCGGCTTAGGCTTTCAGAGGCTCGCTTGACGTATCGCTCTACCGAGGCGAATCATCGCTAAGGTGGGTGGCTACGGTAAACTTGTCTTTGCTTAGCCAGCACACATAAAATCTAGAATATTCATGCTAGTCGCTAGGTGATTCACCCCCTGCATGCTAATAAATCCAACGCACCTAGCTAAGGGAATAATCCCAACTTATATTGCTTATGCTAGAACGTAGAAAATAAAATACTGCTTATATATGTTCAGACCCTCGCATGCTACCCTAGAACGTGTTGCTCGGGAGAGTCCCCTAACGATCTCACTCCTCGGCTTACCTTCGGGCCCGAGCTAACGTGAATGTTATATTTATACAAATGCATGCTTGTCTGCTTGAATGTTGCCTTATTTTCATCCAAACCCCGGAAGACTACTAAGTAGTCGTTCCGTGCCTGATTGATCTTGGCAAGTTATTCACTGTACAGAAAACAACATCCAAGTATCTCGTGTACTCGTGTTCCAGTGCACTCGTGTTCTCATGTTCAAGTGCACTCGTGTTCTCGTGTTCTCGTATATCTCGTGATAATTGAAAGACCCTAAAGAAAGTGCATGTCACGGACAACTCGGAAATGAGGTATAGTTCCACGGACGGTCACCGAGGCACTGGGGCCGATCCAATCCGGATGGAACTTCACGTGTGGTCCCTCGTGTTCGGGCGAGTGGTTTACAGCACATCGTGTACTTTCGTTGCATTCCACTTTCCCGGGACCACATCACGTGTGTAGTCCATCGTGTACGGGCAAGATGGTTTATAGCGCATCGTGTACTTTGTTGCATTCCATCTTGGCTTGGACTACTTTATGTACAATCCATCGTGTACGGGCGAGATGGTTCGTAGCGCATCGTATGCTCTCGTTGCGTTCCATTCTCGTCTGGGATTAGTCCTTTATGGCTTCGCCAGCGACTCATGTTCATATAGATAAGTCATCCTCGCTTAGCGGCTATCCGCGTACGAGTCATTGCATCGCATCAAAGAACAACTGAGCACACCGAATATTGTCCCTTTCAACGACCCTCGTGTTTGCATATGCTATGCCCCTGAATGCTTATACTTGTCCGTGCTTGAATTAATAATGTTTGCCTCAATGTTTGCCTTGGACAGGGAAGGAGATGGTAAGTTGGTAAGTCTCGTCGTGTTTCCTCTCATGTTGCACGGCGCACTGCCCGACACGTTAGGCTATTCAATATTTACATAAAACTGATCCTAAGGCAACTAGAAAGACAACTTAATAGTTGGTGCACGAAACCTGTATTACTTGTTTGGATTTGTCGAGCGGGCGAGTAGCTTCCCCACCAGTGCATTCAATGTACTGATAATCCACCAGTTTGTATGCAGGGTGCGGGAGAACCTCGTTCGGTGCAGATGCCTCCTTCGTACGTGCTAAGGCCAGGAGTTCCCTCTGAAGCCTTGCAACGGTGCATCCGGAACAGAAGCACATATACAAGACATAATGTTGTGAACATAGCCCGAACTCGCCTGAACATCTCCTGTACAATTATTTCACAGTTGTAGCCACTTGGCACAATTTTATGTTTCAGAGAGAGAGGCTTGAGCGACTTGTAATCTTGGCTATACGCCGCCTGTAACACTTGTTTATATCAATAAAAGAGCTTGCTTTACTTCAACTTGTATTTCAATGCTTCCGCTATATTTGTCGACTCAGTGAACCTGTTACCGATCGCCTATGCGTTCATGACTCCGCCGCACTCGGATATTCTGTACGACTCTGTAGCTTAAAACTCTTGCCGCCAGCCAATGAACCATGGCCTTGCACGGGCGTGGATCACGCTCGTGCGGCATCACGCCCGGATGGATCAATGCGATCGTTATGCGAGAGCGCTGGCGAGGGTGATTCCCGCCTAGCGGGAACGGCCGATTGCCTGCGGGAGATCGGGGCATGACACTATTCCTAAGTTTCAGGACGAAACTTCCAATTAGTTGGGTAGGATGTAGCGCCCCGTTCTCCCGGTGCGGAGATCGAGGCTAAGAAACACAAAACGGTATCGTTCGATCGGGATAGATTGAATTAAGAACTCGTCCCCGTTATGGATTTGTTTCTTCGGAATCGATTCCCATATTCAGTGGACCGCGCCCCAAGGATCGGCTTAGCGGCAGAGTCAGGAGGGACCTCTCCGCTGCTATCTTTTATTGCCTCGGTTTTCGATGTCGCTTGTTGCTTTCGTGCTTTGAGTTGGTTTTAGGATTTGCTTGTTTTCCTTGAACGGTTTCGATGGTTTTCATTGCTTTCGTTCATTGACTTGCACTTCTATTCCGAGATTGGAAAGAGAGGAAGAAGTATTAATCGAGCTGTTCGTGTGCAGGTGAACGAGTAGTAGGCGGCTTACGTATGGAGTCGTGAAGCGCCTCTTTCCTTCTCCTTCCATCAATCTAAGTGAGTGGCTACCAACCCGATTAGTAGGCGGCTTACATCTATAAAATCTGTACTCTCCTTTGCCCCGATCAAACGATACCAAGTAATAATAAAAAAAAACCAAGATAAAAGAGAATAGGCTTGGTTATTATGCTTGTCAATCAAACATGTGAACTGTTATCTTATGGTATGCTTGTTCGTGCAAATGTTCTATAAACCGTGCTAAGTATAGATCATATCTTGTATATGCATAATTGTTCAGGGAGGCTATGCAAAATAAATCATGCAATACTGCTTGTCGTGTACTCGTGTTCTTGCACTCGTGTTGCCTCAAATGCATGACTTGTTAACTTATTAATCGTGTTCGATCATGGACAACTTGTGCACAAGGTATTGGTTCTACGGACGGTCGCTGGGGCACTGGCACCGATCCGATCCGGGCGGAACTCGTGTGTAGTCGTCGTGTTCGGGACCGAATAGCTTATAGCGCAATCGTATACTCTCGTAGCAAGCTATCTTTGTCCTCAGCTATATCCACTATAGCAACCATGCCAGTGATCATCGTGTATATTTAAACCTGTTAAAACTAACTTGTGTCTTTGTGGCAGGGAAGGCATGGTAAGTATTGTGCAGGTAATTCAGACGGGCAAGTAAAATCCACCGAACGGTGGCAAGTTCATTTCAGTATCATACATATATACTGTTGCTTGTAAATGAACTAAGGCAAGATAGAAACCCACAAAACATGCATGCTTCATTAAAATAACGTGTTGATTGGTATAGTTCGGTTAGCTCGCCTTCACCAGTATGTTTCAACATGCTGACCCTCGTTGAAACAGGTTCTCCACACTAAGGCGAACCGAGCGAGGAGCCGAAGTCGTCTTCCTGAATCCAGTCCAGTTGTGGGCGCATCCTGATCACGCCATCCTTGAAGCATTTTGAAGACAGAAGCTTGCAACTCTTCATACACAAATACAGCTCCATGGCAAAGCTATCCTCCAGCCTGGAGGTCTATATCTTTTGAAGTTATAAAGGGATGTAATGTACAGGACTGCTATCTCATTTTGAGTCAACTCTTTTGTAAGCCCGTGCGGCATATTAGCTGACTCGTTCAGGAGTTTGTAATAGATGTTCATTATAAATAAAGAGAACTTTTCCATATTTCAAATCTGTGTTTCAATTTATCTGCGTACTCTGAATATGTGCTTCCTATGCAAATCATTAAAGCCTTGTGCGGGCGCAACCCCAGGCCCGCACGGCGGTCACGATTCGGGGGACGCCTCAAATGATTCTACAGAATCGGATCGTGACACTTGTATTCTATCATCTCCTTTTGAATTCTTTATTATTGCTCTCCGTCTTTCCCTATTTCAGAAAGACGAACGCTCATGCTTATATAAGTTTGATATACCGATAGTACTAGATATACCCCATAGGCCAATCACATTATGTGGTGACTATATTTTGTAATTAAGGACATAAAACATGTGAGATATTTTGAAGATTGAATAACACGATTATATAATTTGAAGAAGTTTTTCTTAAATGTATAGCCATATGTGATAGATGGATAAATTCTAAGTTGGGTAGAAGTGGCATTGTCTACTTGAGGTAAATTTCTATCAGATTGTGATCAAGTAAGATTAAATTGAGATATTAAGTCATTTTTAAATGTTGAAAATTTTAGGAGAATGATTAAGATAATGAGGATTCAAGGAATCTTGAAATCTTTATATTGTGGACCAAATATTTATACCTAGAGCACATGATTTAAATTTTGAATATTGAAGGTTGAATCATAGATTTAAATTTTGAGGATAAATATAGAATCATGCCTCATTTTTAATTTTGAGGACAAAATTCTTTTAAGTTGGGTAGATTGTAAACCTTCTCACCCAAAAATAGGTATTTTGTGTGTATTTTGCAATTCTTGTATTTGTTTTAGATTATTTTTCAAATCAATTAAAATCTAATAATTTAATTAGGATACTTCACCGTGGTTTGAACATTAATAATATATGATAGCCCCAAAATCTGTAACTCCCTTCATAGGAAGTAGCCTACACAGGAGACACTACCTGTAGGATCTTTTCGTGGCACAGAAACTCGACCCCTTTGGTTAGTATGACATTAGTGTAACAACCGTAGGTTATGGGTTAAATATTTAGGTATTATATATATAATTTTATTGTGGTTATTTCTCTATCCTAACTTTTCTACAATTAGCACCCCATAATTCTCCATGCCAAATTAGATAAATTCTATTTTTGTAGGATGTGCATATTATTTACTATTACTTATTTTATGGATAACCATTTAATTAATTACTTAGTTAATTAGATAATATAATTATTTAATTTATTATAACTAGATAAATATATAATTATTAGTTATAAAATATTCATAAAATATTTTGGGTGTAGTATTTTGTTAAAGCTGTACAAAGTAAATTTTTAGAATTTATTTGGTGTGCAAATATTATTTTTCGATTTTTTAGCCTCATCTATATAAATAAATAAATATATGTTTATTAAATAATAATAATATTATTAGTGATAATAATAATAATAATATCAGTGATAATAATAATAATAATAATAGTGATAATAATAATACTAATAATAATGATAATAATAAGAGTAATAATAATAGTAATATAAATAATAATAATAATAATAATAATAATAATAATAATAATAATAATAAAAGAAAAAGAAAAAGAAAACAAATAAAAAGAAAAAGAAAAGAAAAGAAAAGAAAAGAAAAATAAAATAAAATAAAATAAAATAAAATAACTTAATTCCTAAACCTATTACTAAACCCCCATAAACTAACAAACCTTAAACCTAAACACTAATTAAAACTATAAAACCTAATTCCTAATCATCCCCCCCCCCCACGCAGGAAACCACAGCAACCCGATTCCCTCTCTTCCCTTCTCCCTATATATATATATATATATACAAACCATTAATCATAAACCCTAACCCTAATCACTAAAAACCTAACCCTGCCCCAGCCCCGCGCCTGCACCCGCGCCCGGACCGCCGTCGCAGTCACCCGTGTCGTCCACCGCCCGCCGCCGCGCACCGCGCACATGCAAAAATACCGCTCCGAGCACCCACCTTCTAGGTATTGTATCTTCCTCATCTGTGATCATTTTGTGTGCGGTTTGTTCGTGTACGTTCATAACCTAACCCTCTAGGATTTTCATTTAAGCAGGACAAGTTTTCGTGTCCCGGATCAATCAAAAAATCGACCGAAAAATCGACCGAAAAATTGACCAAATCAGTTCAGAATTTCGAATCCAAAACTCCATGTTCACACCCAATTTGCCATCAACCTATTTAATATTTTTGAAAACTAATTAAAAGGTTTTTCTTCTCCATATAACCGAGAAATTTTTTGTTCTTTTAGTTTTTGTTAATTTGTTCTATGTATAAAATTATTCAACCTCCAAATTGACCAAAAATTTATTTTTAAAACATTAAAAAATTGTGATACGGAGCGCGTCCCGCCAAACGGGACCGCCTCATCGCGTACCAATTACACCGAAAGGCACGTATAGCATATCTGGACGTGTGGGCATTCACGAAAACTGATTTGGACGTTGCGTCGGAATCAACATGTATCCATAAAAAGTTCCTGTATCGCAACTTTTATAAAACATAGCACCATTTAGTGTACGCTCATTGGAATGCGACGAAACTTGAGCCATTGGATTCGTGGTATCACGCTGGTCCTGTGACCCAAGTTTTATGCGACTCTGAGACAGTTGACCAAGCTACCTATTTGCGGGCCCTACGGTTGACTTTAAGGACGAATTTGTGATCGGCTCACCGGAATCCAAATTTGGACATACCGTTGAGTTCGTATCAAAGTTTAGAATTTGTTTGACCTATAATTTGTCCCATTTAGAGACCTTTACCTCTGGCACACTTTTTGGTGCAAAGTGGCCCACATGTGGATCCGCTTTGACCAGAAATTACCGTTTTGCCCCTGTGTCCAAATTGGACGAAAGGGTAGTATTTTCTAGCTATCTCGCTTATTCTGGAAACATTGATGATATTTATTTTAGCATCTAGAGACATTCATTCTGATGCCATAGTTTCTGATCCATTGTGCCTGACGTCTGGACGCTTATACTTTGCAGCTTTCTTGCCAGGCAAGATACCTTGCCAAATTGTTTACAGTACTTTGCATGCTTGTTATATTTTTATATATTCATTGCATGTGTATTTTCTTTCAGTCATAATTATATACTATATATATGTTGACACACACTTGACACATAGTATCATGGAAGGGGAGGACAATCAGTAGGCGTATGGGCTATAACTACTCTGGTAAACCGTAGTAACTAGCACGCACTATGATAGTTGTATCGTACTGGTCGCTACCCTCGAGGTATGTCAATTTCTAGTATCGTGCTGGTCGCTACCCTTGAGGTATATCAATTTCTGATGTTCTTGACGTGTGTGTGAGTTGTGAGATTAGATAGAGTAGCCTACCCATGCCCATACGTCAAAAAGTTGTCCTCATTATGCATATTCATATAGATTGTCTTGTACAACATACTTATATATTTTCTGCCTATTATGCATGTTTACTGTATTTAATTGGCATGCTTCTATGTATCTTGTTACGTCCCTCTGAGGACTTGGTCCCTTTTCAGGTGTAGACGATCTTGACTATTCGCAGGAGCACGGATCAGGACTTGCTACTTATCTCTTCGAGGAGGTCTTTGAGTCTCATTGTTCATTAGATATTCTTAGGTGGTTTCTCTTATATTCTAGTTTGGCAGTAGATTTGTTTCCACCCGACTATCATTCTCTGATACTTCATATTGAGATTCAGTTATATAGTAGATTGGTTATTTATTACTATTTGATTCTGTGGATGAGATTTAGTTATGCCCTATCACTTGTGACAATACATATATACCACATGTTAGTTAATATTCATATTACAGCGTATATGTGTATTATGGTATCCATATATTGGAGTTGCCATATATATATACGGCTGGCATGCTTACGTATTCCTAGTCCTACGTATTTTAGGACTGGGGCGTGACACATTCCAAGTCTAATTCTAAGTCTTGCTGCCCTAGTTCTATGATTTGCTCAAGCATTACTCTAAATTCGGTCACACAAGTTCTTTTATTCGGCACAGGATCGTCTGCCTAATTATTAGGTCAGCTCACAAGGTCATAGGTACAAGTTCAAGTACATGATTCATCGTGCAAATTTGTCGCACGATGCTTGCCCCAATTCCTAAGGTCAAACTATTATTCTTTCTCACGGGGTATTCTACCCAAGCTTGTTTCACTCAGATTTCTAAACATCGAGCACGGATCATCCTACTCACATTAACATGTCCGTTGTACAGGGTTCGAGTCTGTTCAGTCAAATCTATAATATATCCATGTCGCATGATAAGGCTAGCAATTCGCATAGTCTATCTCCTCAAACATATTTTGATAGAATACATATATCCATTCTAAGTCTAGACCACCAAGCCATGATTCAATTCTAAATCTTTGATCTTAATCATAACTCCAAGTCGTCCAAACAGATTTATGTATCCATTCACGAAACCATCAAGTGTGACTTACTCCATGTTCTAGGCTTACTCATCCTTGAAACACTTTCGATTCACTTGTATTCCTAAACTTGTCTTATCGTGTCGAACCACTAGTCAAACAATCCTTCAATTTTTATGCTCTGATCTCCCACAAGTTTGATCATCCTTGCTGGATGTGAGATCACCATGCCAACACTTCCGCTGGATAATTGTCCTAATTCAGGAGTGACGCATGTACGAGCATAGAGTTATGCTTACACAAGACAAAAACGGCGAACGTTATGGTTATCTTTGAAATAATTCAGACACCTTATCATTTACCCTTTGCTCTATCCAAGATATATATCCTTTCTTCAAGTTATGTCCGTTCATGCTGTGATCATAATTTGTCTTAGAAAAATCATCCAACTTCAATAATACCGTTCGATCAATGCGTAGTCTGCTTCTGGCATCCTACTGATTTGATCACGAATACCCATATTTCTCCTAGGATGGTACAATCTCGTTGTCCTGATGATCGTTCAAGGAATCCATGTTATTACCTCATGCACGAGTTCTCCGTGACCATGCAAGTCTAGGGTCTCAAATTCACGGGATTCATGACATATTAATTCTTGATTCTTGTTCAGAATGAGTATGCTCTACGATATATGATTTTGGCTTTACTTGACATGATTCTCGTTCAAATTTAAACTTGACATGATGTAATCCCCTGGTTCGGAGATGCCTTGGCGACCAATGGTCCCGGATACTTTCAGGTTCATACTTGCAAGGAACGACTATTAGATAATCTTTCGGGAAGAACTAGATGAATGCATGACATGGATAGTGTTACTTGATTATGGCATAAATTATGTAACAAGTATTGAAATGAGGCAACGAGTACAAGTTACAATATAAGCAGGCAAGCATGCATTTATATGAAACATAAGCATTTACGTTATCACGGATCTAAAGGGTAGTACTAGGAGTGAATCCGTACAGGGACATATCGAGTGACATAATTCATAAGGCGTGTAGTGTAAACAAGTGAAGCAGTACACTACGAAGAGTATATAATGATCTATTCGTGGTATAGCAGAGTCTACTTGCATAAAGCAAAGGTAGAATACGAGGGTCCATGTCATAAGCCAAGTTTTATTTCCATGTTCTAACACAAGCAATACAAGATAGGATTATTCCCTTATCTAGGTGCGTTATATTCTTTATTAGCATGCAAGGGGTGATTCACCTAGCGACTAGCATGTATCGTCTATATTTTAAGTGTACAGGCTAAGCAAAGACAAGTTCATCGTAGCCACACACCTTAGCGATGATTCGCCTCGGTCGAGCGATACTCCGAGTGAGCCTTTGAAAGTCTAAGTCTGAACTCCTGAAGGGACAAGTCTGGAAATCCTTTACCTCAAATGAGTCCTCTCGCTGAGCAAAGTGGGTCGGGTCATTGCACTAGTACCGTTTGAATAAGCTATCCGCTTAAATGGAATGGGTCATTATACTCAGCTTCCGATTATGTAACACGTATATGCAACACATGCATGCAACACGCGCATGCAACCTGAGCATAAAATTTGCGTATAAAATGAGCGCAACAATAGTGCACAAGCACCTTGCGACATTGTTGACGTACCGAGGGCAAAGTGCGCCAACAAAGTACCACTTTGCATCCTTGAGCCCTAGTCCGAGTCGCTAAGCCCCTTTGGGGATTAGCTCCTATGAAAATAATTCCAAGATCATAACAAAAAGAATAAATGCTTTCATGAGGAGTTAATCATTTTTTCTCCTAGAAAAATGCCCCCACATGGCACCCATGTTCTCCACCACATCCCATGTGCACACCTCAACTCATACAAAGTATTATATTGAGATACCCACTTGGTGGTGTAGCCAATGTGGGACTATATTTACTATTCCAAAGGCAAAAATACTAATAATTCCCTATATATCTCAATATATATGGGTTGAGCGTTCCCCACAGTGACTGTCCATCTTGCATTATGATAGATGTCGCTTTGACTTGAATCTTTCCGCATGGGTCGAACAACAATATGATACAAGAATTGACTAAGCCTTTCTGCACTACAATTGCAATTCTTTCCACTCACACAATGACATTAGCTGTACTTCCGGTTGCACATTAAAGGCCCTGTGCACGCCTGGTTTTGGTGTATGTATTTTGGACGTCTACAAGTTTTTTCTTAAGAGACCGTCTATATCTTTTTACATACAATGTAGGTGATTTCTTTTAAAGAGTCCTTGGCATGAAGCCTCAAGCTTACTTGCGATGCTACTCCGCTATGACATGGCCCAGAGTCGAGGCTACATCTCATTGTGGTATCATGCTACTGTAGCATAAGGTCCCACCCTCTTTGTAGTGCCAAACTACCCAGCATGAAGCCTTGCGCTTCCTTGCGGTGTTACGCCACTGTGACATGGCTCGCGTAGCCGAGGATTTACATCTTTTACCTCTGTGGCATAACACCACTGTAACATGAGGACACCGGCCTCTTTGTAGTACTGTATATACTCTTTATTCTACAGTATTAGGCTACCTGCTTATGTGCGGTGCTATCCTGCTGTGACATGGCTCGCAAAGCCGAGGTATTACCCTTACAGAGGAACCTCTTGGTGGTATCACCCACTGTAGCATGGAGACCTTACGCTCCTTTATAGTGTTGCACTACCGTGCTTTCTATTAAGTACACCAGACATTCAAAATGTATGAGAACTCATTAAGGCATCTAATCCATCCTCCTATAGGACTTGTTCTACACAAAAGAATAATGATTAGACAACAATGGTTCTAGGTCCGTAATCCCTCAATATCTCAAAGGACTACCTACTATTCCCGATATTCTCCCAGTCAATGATACTTTATTGAACCAATAGTTAGATGCCTAGTAGATTTCTCTTTGAACTAATAGCATAAAACTAAATGGTAAGATTACAAAGATACAATATTAGAGGTCCTCCAAGCCCATATATGTTGTGTCCTTGACTATATGCAGTGTTACGCCGTTATGACATAACCCGAAGCCGAGGTTCCCTCCTGTAAGCCCCTGATTTTTTCAAAATATTAAAATTAGGATTTTTCACAATTTTCTGGAATTTTCTGGGAATTTTCTGAAATTAAAATCAGGATTTTGAATTATTACATGATTTTTAATTGATAATAAACAACATTAAAATATTATGAAAATAATATTTTTGGGTGTAAAATGAAAAACTGGACTTAGGATAATTTTTCTGGAATTTATCGGGCCTCGGACCTAATTTAAAACACCTTAAAATAATTATTTATTTATTTATTTATTTATTAATTCATTTATTATTATTATTTATTATTATTATTTTATTTTTTTTTATATTTTATCCGGCCCAACCATTTCAGCCCAGCCCGGCCCGTCACCCAGCCCACGATCCGCCTAGCGGGTCGGGTCGGGTCCACCCGCCGCCCGACCCGACCCGAACCCGCCTGACCCTCTCCCCTCCCCCGCGTCCACCGGCGCGTCCGCCGCGCCCGGCCACCACCCAACGACCTCCGCCCGCTGCGCTTGACCCCGCGCTGGCTGCCGCCCCTCTCGGCCTCCCCCCTCCACGCTCTCAGCCTACATAAACCCCCCAGACCTCTCCCTCCGGCCACCGTCGACCCCGTTCGTCCTCCGCCCGTGCCTCCTCGCCGTCCATGCTTCGTCCACCGTCGCCTCGCCGCCGGCCGCCTTCGCCCCAGCCTCCTTCCTCCCTCCCCTCAGCCGCTCCGACCACCTAGCCGTCGAGCCCCCTCGCCGGAGACCACAGCAGCCTCCCCGCCTCTGCCCGACCTCCCCGGAGCTCCACCGTCCCTGGCCGCCGCCTCCGCTGCGACCGTCCCCGACGAGCCACCCTCTGCCTCAGCCGCTCGGCCGCCCAGCCGCCGTCCAAGCCGCCGGATCACCAAACCCTAACCCTAAATCCCCTCCCTGTGTCGGACACGAGACACAGGACACAGTGTCCTGTGTCGTGTCGGACACGTGTCAGACCCCAGTTTTTGGGTCCCCTTCAGGTGCGTGTAACTTTCGCCTCGTAGCTCCGTTTTCAATTCCGCAAATTGCGTTGTGAAGCCTGTATGACCCTCTCGGTGTCCGGATAAACTGTTCGGGGCATCGCGTCCTGTGGTGATCGCACACCGCGATCCAAAAACAGGAAAAACCAGACCCTGTTTCACCCAGGAACTGAGTACGCTCCGCCAAACGGGACAACTTGGTCGCGTACGGTCTTCACAGATACGTGCGCCTCGTCGATACGGACGTGTGAGATTTCGTGGAAGCTGATTCGGGTGTGCGTGCACACCGGAATCAACGCGTATCCGCGGACATCGCCCCGTATCCGCCTTTTTCTGCAATTCATCCTAACTTCGTGCACACTCGTCAGATCGAGACAAAACTTGTGCCATCGGACTCGTAGTGATACGCTGGTCCTGTGGGTCAAGTTTGGTTCGATTCTGAGAACGTTGACGAAATCGCGTGTCGTGGGCCCCACAGGCCCCGCTCGACGGGCAATTTTGTGTTCGGCTCATCGGAATCCAAATCTGAAAGTTCCGTTGGGTTCGTATCAGCGTTCCTGACCTGATGACACTAAGTTTGGTGAATTTGGAGACCTTTGACCCGGACGCATTTTTCGGTGCAAAGCGGGCCCACCGGCGGACCCCGTTTTGACCCGAAACTGCCGTTTTTGCCCTTGTCTCCAAATTGGACCCAAGGACAGGCGTTTCTAGCTATTTGACATCTTCTGAGAGTGATGGTAATGTCTATTTTAGCTTTTGGACTCATCTCTGGACTTTTTCCCAAGAACTAAATTTAATTGGATCCAAACATCAGGCAAGTACCTGCACTTCAAGTTTAACCTTTATATTGTGATAAATAAATTCCCTGCTTTATAGTACCATTGATGATTATATATAGAGTTAGAACACTAGATTTTATATCTTGAATAATGTATTTTATGTCTTGCTTTTCATGTCGGGTGGGAGAATACTAGGAGGCATGTAGTTTACCTTTCCCCTTGTCGTGACTGCTAGCTGTTGGTACGCGACTGTACCATCAGCCTTATTCTTGATTGTTCCTGACTGCTAGTCGTCTATGACGGCCTTAATAGCCTTATAAACCCCTACATGCCAACTATGTATTCTAAATACACAAGTTCACGCACATAGTTCTTGTCGTGTTGCAGTTCTTGTTGTCTTGTTACAGCTACATTTCCTGTCACTTTTATTCCTGTTTCACTCATTTCTGGTTCATAGCAATTAATCATATTTTACTTCTAGTCCTGATTTATAGCATTAACTCTTAGTTAATCTTTACTAATTGTTATACATACTCTGATCATGATGCTTAGTCAGTTATTTTCTCCCTGTCACAAATATTTAGTTTAAATCTGGTTGTGCATTGTGTACTTTGCTCCTTTCCTGACTGGATCCGTTGTTTAGGCGATGATGAGAACCTTGCCCCCACCTATTATGGCCCCTATGAGACAGCAGGTGATACAGTTGCAGAGCCGGTTCCCACCCAGGAGACTACTCCTGCATAGTAGTTAGCATTTAGCTATTTGTTTTCCTTTCATCTTAGTAATCGGGTTTGTCTCCGATTTAATTTCTGGTTTTGTAATAAACTCTGGATCTGTTGTCACATTCAGTTTATGAAATCTTAGCATTCTTTCCCTGCTATTTTCCTTGCCTATTTAATTATTGTGAATGAGCTAGATTTATTACCTGTGATTATGCCCTAGACAGCGTACTACCGCCGACTCTGCAGCGTAGGCTGGATGTACCCACGCGCTCGTGCCCGAATATCCGGGTGCGGGTCGTGACACATTTTTGTGGTGGCCCATGCAGGTCAAACGACTAAATTGTTCGGTTTCAACTTAGGGACCGAACAGGCCTGCAATAAGATTGAGGATTCTAGAAAAAGCTCATTCACAGTATAGGGTCCTGATTTCAATTCTTAATATCACTTCTGATCAATTTTTCCTATCGCCCTTGATTTCCAAATAATCTATTCTGAACTCCCTATCCCTTCATCTTTCAGAATGGTCCAGACAAGGAACACAGTAGGAGGCACATCAGAACCAGCTGAACAGAATATGCCCGAGACACTTGCACTCCCGCCGCCTCCATCTGTTTCGGCAGTTACCTTAGATGGGGCACAGCTACTAGGAGTGTTCCAGGGATTGGTGGAATCCTAGAAAAAACAGACTGCACTTCTGCGGACTAGCCTCTCAGAAGCTCTTAGGTCCCAGGAGACGTCACTCAAGAGGCCAGGGAGCGCCAAAGACTTCAAGAATCTAAGACCCCTGGAATTCTACGGAACTGAGGGCATTCTCTATGCCGATGAGTGGATAGAGAATGTCGAGAGACTCCTAAAGACTGCCCGGGTCCCTGATGACCTCAAAGTGGAGTCTGCAAGCCTGCAACTATTCGATATAGCTCGAACCTGGTTTAGAGACGAACCTCAACTATCTGCTCCTGACCTCACCTGGGAGGACTTCAAGAGACTGTTCAAGGAGAAATTCTACCCCGAAGTGGCTCGGGAAGCTCTCGAAAGTCAATTCGAGAGACTGGAACAAGGTAACCTATCTGTAGATGAGTATACTGCTGAATTTAGCAGGTTAAGCCACTTTGCGGAGTACATGGTTCGTACCCCGGAGGACAGAGCCCGTAGATTCAAGAAGGGGCTGTCTCCGGATATTCGCCTTGCTGTCACCACCAGCCGAGCTCGCACCTATGAGGAAATCTTGAACGTGGCACAAGGCGTTGAGAGAGACATGGAGCATAAACTAAAGCAAGAGAGAGATACCGGAAATACGGGACCCAACAAACGCCCTTTTCAACAACAACAATAGCAGAGGTCCCCGCAGCAAACCCAGCGTCCTCTCCCTCGAGCCACAGCACCCCAACACCAAGCTCAAGGACAGAATCAACGAGTTCCCACTTGTGGCTTTTGTCAAAAATAAGGTCACACCTGGCAAGTTTGTAGGAAGAGACTGGGTGCCTGTCTATATTGTGGATCAACAGAACATCAAGTGAGGAACTGCCCCACTGCTCCAGGACGCGGACAAGCTTACGTGATGACCGTGGAGAACGCGCAAACTCTGGAAGCAGCTAATGCGCGTAAGTGATTCGTAGATACCTTTTCTAGTATTGTTTAGCTCATGCCTATTGGTTCGTGACCTCAGCCCCAACCTAGTAATTTTGAACTTGCTAAATACCTGGTATGCTTTTAAATTTGATAATTGTTTTAGAGGATTTTGCTATTGTGCTTATTTTGTGTTATTTTGTGAACTTCAATAATTTGCACCTCCTTTTCATCATCATCTAGCGCACTTAATTTTGCTGAACTTGACTTATGCTGCTATTTTATAGCCTAGTTTTGCAAGCTTACCCTTTATCGGGCTTGTTCATGACACATGTATTATTGAGGCCTGATCAACCCCACTAATACAAGTGTCTACTCAGAATCAGTGTACTACGGTCTGATCAACCTTAGTGCATTTTGATTCGCACTTCGCATGACTACTTATGTGGATTGAGGTATAGTCGACTAGTCTACTTGCCCCCTAAATACGTCCGAGCATATCGTATCAGCATTACCAGAATAGAATCTCGATCCTTAACCGCCTGACAATTCCCATTAGAATTCCTGAAAAACGCCTTGATCCCTATACCTCTGTTCTACCACCTCGCCCTTAAACTCTTTATTATTGATTCTCGTCTTTCCTTATTTCGGAAAGACAAAGACCTGTGGTTGGTATAAGTTGATTTGTAGTGCTAGACATACCCCTCAGACCGGACGAATTGATGATAATCCTTTATGACTAAGACAAGACCCTATGTGCTGTGTTTTATGTTGCAGACTTAAGATTCAATACCATGATTTATTAAGTTGGGACCTAGCTTTACTAGTTGTAAAGTCTTAGAGGATATGGATAAAATTCTAAGTTGGGTAGCGACCGCAATGTTCACCTGAGAGAAACCCGTTAGACTGTAATCAAGTGAGTTTGGACAGAGAGAACCTGCCATAATTTAAATTTCGAGGACGAAATTTTATAAGTTGGGTAGATTGTAAGCCCCTGATTTTTTCAAAATATTAAAATTAGGATTTTTCACAATTTTCTGAAATTTTCTGGGAATTTTCTGAAATTAAAATCAGGATTTTAAATTATTACATGATTTTTAATTAATAATAAACAATATTAAAATATTATGAAAATAATATTTTTGGGTGTAAAATGAAAAACTGGACTTAGGGTAATTTTTCTGGAATTTATCGGGCCTCGGACCTAATTTAAAACACCTTAAAATAATTATTTATTTATTTATTTATTTATTAATTCATTTATTATTATTATTTATTATTATTATTTTTTTTTCATTATATTTTATCCGGCCCAACCATTTCAGCCCAGCCTGGCCCGTCACCCAGCCCACGATCCGCCTAGCGGGTCGGGTCGGGTCCACCCGCCGCCCGACCCGACCCGAACCCGCCTGACCCTCTCCCCTCCCCCGCGTCCACCGGCGCGTCCGCCGCGCCCGGCCACCACCCCACGACCTCCGCCCGCTGCGCCTGACCCCGCGCTGGCCGCCGCCCCTCTCGGCCTCCCCCCTCCACCCTCTCAGCCTACATAAACCCCCCAGACCTCTCCCTCCGGCCACCGTCGACCCCGTTCGTCCTCCGCCCGTGCCTCCTCGCCGTCCACGCTTCGTCCACCGTCGCCTCGCCGCCGGCCGCCTTCGCCCCAGCCTCCTTCCTCCCTCCCCTCAGCCGCTCCGACCACCTAGCCGTCGAGCCCCCTCGCCGGAGACCACAGCAGCCTCCCCGCCTCTGCCCGACCTCCCTGGAGCTCCACCGTCCCTGGCCGCCGCCTCCGCTGCGACCGTCCCCGACGAGCCGCCCTCCGCCTCAGCCGCTCGGCCGCCCAGCCGCCGTCCAAGCCGCCGGATCCCCAAACCCTAACCCTAAATCCCCTCCCTGTGTCGGACACGAGACACAGGACACAGTGTCCTGTGTCGTGTCGGACACGTGTCAGACCCCGGTTTTCGGGTCCCCTTCAGGTGCGTGTAACTTTTGCCTCGTAGCTCCGTTTTCAATTCCGCAAATTGTGTTGTGAAGCCTGTATGACCCTCTCGGTGTCCGGACAAACTGTTCGGGGCATCGCGTCCTGTGGTGATCGCACACCGCGATCCAAAAACAGGAAAAACCAGACCCTGTTTTACCCCAGAACTGAGTATGCCCCGCCAAACGGGACGACTTGGTCGCGTACGGTCTTCACAGATACGTGCGCCTCGTCGATACGGACGTGTGAGATTTTGTGAAAGCTGATTCGGGTGTGCGTGCACACCGGAATCAACGCGTATCCGCGGACATCGCCCCGTATCCGCCTTTTCTGCAATTCACCCTAACTTCGTGCACACTCGTCAGATCGAGACAAAACTTGTGCCATCGGACTCGTAGCGATACGCTGGTCCTGTGGGTCAAGTTTGGTTCGATTCTGAGAACGTTGACGAAATCGCGTGTCGTGGGCCCCACAGGCCCCGCTCGACGGGCAATTTTGTGTTCGGCTCATCGAAATCCAAATCTGGAAGTTTCGTTGGGTTCGTATCAGCGTTCCTGACCTGTTGACACTAAGTTTGGTGAATTTGGAGACCTTTGACCCGGACGCATTTTTCGGTGCAAAGCAGGCCCACCGGCGGACCCCGTTTTGATCCGAAACTGCCGTTTTTGCCCTTGTCTTCAAATTGGACCCAAGGACAGGCGTTTCTAGCTATTTGACATCTTCTGAGAGTGATGGTAATGTCTATTTCAGCTTTTGGACTCATCTCTGGACTTTTTCCCAAGAACTAAATTTAATTGGATCCAAACATCAAGCAAGTACCTGCACTTCAAGTTTAACCTTTATATTATGATAAATAAATTCCCTGCTTTATAGTACCATTGATGATTATATGTAGATTTAGAACACTAGATTTCATGTCTTGAATAATGTATTTCATGTCTTGCTTTTCATGTCGGGTGGGAGAATACTAGGAGGCATGTAGTTTACCTTTCCCCTTGTCGTGACTGCTAGCTGTTGGTACGCGACTGTACCATCAGCCTTATTCCTGATTGTTCCTGACTGCTAGTCGTCTATGACGGCCTTAATAGCCTTATAAACCCCTATATGCCAACTATGTATTCTAAATACACAAGTTCACGCACATAGTTCTTGTCGTGTTGCAGTTCTTGTTGTCTTGTTACAGCTACATTTCCTGTCACTTTTATTCCTGTTTCACTCATTTCTGGTTTATAGCAATTAATTATATTTTACTTTTAGTCCTGATTTATAGCATTAACTCTCAGTTAATCTTTACCTATTGTTATACATACTCTGATCATGATGCTTAGTCAGTTATTTTCTTCCTGTCACAAATATTTAGTTTAAATCTGGTTGTGCATTGTGTACTTTGCTCCTTTCCTGACTGGATCCGTTGTTTAGGCGATGATGAGAACCTTGCCCCCACCTATTATGGCCCCTATGAGACAGCAGGTGATACAGTTGCAGAGCTGGTTCCCACCCAGGAGACTACTCCTGCAGAGTAGTTAGCATTTAGCTATTTGTTTTCCTTTCATCTTAGTAATCGGGTTTGTCCCCGATTTAATTTCTGGTTTTGTAATAAACTCTGGATCTGTTGTCACATTCAGTTTATGAAATCTTAGCATTCTTTCCCTGCTATTTTCCTTGCCTATTTTATTATTATGAATGAGCTAGATTTATTACCTGTGATTATGCCCTAGACAGCGTACTACCGCCGACTCTGCGGCGTAGGCTGGACGTACCCACGCGCTCGTGCCCGAATATCCGGGTGCGGGTTGTGACACCTCCCTATTGTGGTGTCACGCCACTGTAACATGGAATACTACCCTCATTTATAGTTATTGGGATCAGCTGGCACTGGAGGCCTTACATGAACGGATCTGCCAGACCTTGCTGGCTCCGATCATCAAATACTGTAATGATCCACGCTAGCTGCCCTTATTTAATATCATGTACTGGCCCTTGAATCCTATCATGAATGGATCTGCCAGATTTGCCTGACTTCGATCATTAAAGCACTGTAATGATCCACACAATATGCGCTCATTCAGTGTCATGTGTTTTATCCACATAGTTCTATTCAAACCGTTGAAGAGATGAACAGATGCTACTGCTGCAGATTTCTGGTTTTCGCAGTATGTCGGTATCACCTGAATCTGTGTACTAACCATAGGAAGATTATCTAAGAGCTTCCAGAGCTATTATGCTTTACTTGCTACAGCTTGATAGTGCAAAGAACTCTGAGAGTAAAGACTGCTTATTCGACTTCTACGATATAGCAGCACCACCCCTGGAGAAGTCACGTCCTCCTGTGGTTCTTTTACTCTTCTTTCCTGAGCACCAACTTGCATCACCGAAGCCTTCCTTAATATCTGGATAACTACTGTAGCACAGGATATATTACTGAGTTCTCCTGAGAATTCTGATGACTTTCTTCACAGCTTTCAGTGTTCAACACATCTACTGCTTGTGAACTGACTCAGCATCCATACAACAAAAGCTATGTCAGGCCTGGTGGTACACCCAGCTTGAATCATTCACCTGATGATGCTCGAGTACACCAACTAGCTGACGCTTTTCTTGGATTTGGCTTTATATTTATGTCACACCTGAGGAGTATCGTCCTTGATACCCAAAGTGTGTGATCAATATTTTATGCTGAAAGCTTGTGACTAAGGAAGCCCACCTGGCATTCAGATTATCTTATATCCTCAGGATGATATTCGCAATCCAATGCCTGAGTTTGGACAAAAAGGAAATCTTTGTTCTAGTGACACTTCTATGTCCACAACTGGGACTAGCAAGTTATCAACATAGATACAAACGATGACTCCTCCATTATCAGCAAATTTTGTTTACACACACTTGTCTGTCTTGCTTATCCTGTGACAACTTTGACTATATGACTTGTCAAACTTCTGCTGCTACATCCTGGAAATTGCTTCAGGCTGTATTGAGATATCACCAACTCGTAGACTATCTTTAAACCTAAATGACAATAATTCTGACTATTGTCCATGAAACTCTCATGTTTGTCTTCATCCAAGACTTGTTGTCTTTCCATCATCTGATAAATAATCAGCTTGTGAATAGCAGCTACGACAATCATCATCCTAATCTATGACACCCTCATCGAGGTGCCAAAGAATGGAATCCCCTATTGTTTGAGAAAACCCCCAAGCGGATAGCCTTGTCTTCTTTCATCTTCATAGACACTGACTCTGCGAGTTCTGGTTCGATCATTGTCATTAGGATGGCAACTTCTTCTTGGACTACATCTTCGTTGGAAGCTTCAGCCTACTGTATGTCACGCCCCGATCTCCCGCCGGAATCGGCCGTCCCCGCTAGGCACGAATCACCGCGCCAGCGCTCCCGCGGGACGTACGTTTCCATCGTGACGCGATGCCGTGCGAGCCTAGGGTTGCGCCCGCGCAAGGCAAATACCGAAACGGCCGTTGATAACTAGTTCACAGAGTCGTCATAGCGGAAATATGAAATGAACACAAGTATTGAATCCAAATTAAGCTCTTTATTGATATGAAGTAAAGATTACAAGCGGCGCTAAGCCGAGATTACAAATCGCTCATGCTCTCTCTCTCTCTCTCTTACATTGAATATGTCCTTAGGCTTGGAACCGATACAAATGATCTGGATGATGATGTTCCCATACATTATGTCTCATATATGCGAGCTCCAGGTCCGTGCGCCACGCTCCAAGACGCCAAGTGCGGTCCGGCGCCTCATTGCGATAGCGATCTCCGAATCCGTACGAGTTCCCCCTGCACCCTGCATGCAGACTGGTTGGATATCAGTACATTGAATGCACTGGTGGGGAGGCCTCTCGCCCATGCCATAAAACAAGCACGTTCATTAGTTATGTGCACCGACTAGTTCCGTTGTCTTTCTATTCTTTTGCCTTAGGATCAGTTACATGGCAATATAAGGAAAGTAATCTCCGTGTCAGCTCAAGAGTGTCATATTCATGAACAATTGAGTTTACCTTACCATTTCTTACCATTCGGCCTTCCCTGTCATATGCAGCAATATAATAATATCTACGAAATAACAAGAAGCAACTATAAAACCCAAGTGTTATGCCGTGCCTCTGCAATCATAAGACCCATTTTACTAGAACTATGTGTGATACCATGCATCCATTCTAATTATGCATAATGTCGTGCAAACACACTCCTCCCCGTTTCTCCTTTCCTCAGTGCGGATAGCCGCTATGCAAACATGACTTATCTATATGAAGGTTACTGGCTCTGTTAGCCACATTGGACAATATCTGCGATGGACGGCTTTCTTCCCAGTTCGGTTGCTAGCCTTGCTGGGCCTCTTAGCCGTCTAACGAGTCGACGCCCATCCAGGTCGGTAGCAAGCCTTGCTGGATGCCTCGCTCTCGCCCGCTAGTCATCAGCTAGCGTATCGCCAGGACTACACTGGCACTCCGTCCTCCCGGGCTGACACGATTCGGATGCCTCAGCAATCGTGTCGAGGACTCTCTCTACCTGGTGCGCAACCAGTTGTCCGTGACCATGCTACTACTCCCCCAACTTCCAATCCTAGCCGAGGACAACACTCGGATCAATCTTTGCCGAGGACTACACTCGGATCAATCCTTGCCGAGGACTACACTCGGATCTTTTCTTCTTTACGCAGCTCTCTGATTAGAGACTGCCTCGGCGATCTGCATATCCCGAGTACCTTCTTTCCCTTCCATCTCCTGACTCAGAACGACTACTTGATAGCCTTCCTCGTCTATGCATGCAACATAATTTTACTCCGTCCCGAGTCATGTTCCGTGCGGTGCAACGCCTCAGTATGAACTCACACTACTTTACAGCATATATGAAGAAATTACTACATTCCAACCCAGCAATCTCGACTATGCAAATAGCAAGTAAAATCTCCATGTTCTATACGATGATAAGGCGGGGTTATCCCCTTAGCTATGTGCGTTCATCTCTTTTATTAGCATGCAAAGGTTACCGTCCATAAACTAGCATGTGATAATCATTTTCTTAGTGTACAGCTAAGTAGAGACAGGTTCACCGGGGCCACCCACCTTAGCGATGTATCGCATCGGTCGAGCGAGACTCCGGACGCGCCTCTGATAGCCTAAGTCTGACTCCATTGAAGATCCCAGCATGAAAGCCTTTGCATCGAACGAGTCATCTCGCTGAGCAAGGCGGGTTGAATAGCTATACTTGTGCCGTTTGAATCGGCCCTCCGGGTTGAGCGGAGCGGGTCGTTACATCATACACCACTCAGAACAAGTCTCGTCCTCGAGACTTCCTGAGCGCAACTCGTACTATCGCACATCTTCTAAACCCAACTCTATACACCTTGCCTAACTTCCAAGGACTGTCTTAATACCACAATCATTTACTTTCTCACCATGCGTTACGCCAATGTTAGCCAATTCTCATCGAACGACTCTATCGTTCAATGCTATCGAGTTATACTCAACTCACTCGTTGCACTCCCGACTCAAAATCTAGTGCACCTACCAATATATCATGCCCCGATTTCGGCTAATCGATAATCGTCCCAGGGGCGTGATGCCGTGCACGTGTAGGGCTATAATACCCAAGCACATGGTATTCTATAACTTTATGGGCACTTACAACTCACAATTGGGTGGACTCGTCCAACTTTTTATATTACCTCTCATAGGAACCAAATGCATCCGAACACATTCGACAGTTTTACTTGACGTCGCCTATCGAAACCCATCGTTACGCCTAAACCAAAGGTTTGAATTTGGGCTAATTTTCCAATCTCGTTTGCATCACTCTCTTTGAGTCACCGTGCAATCTCGCTAAGTAAATCGCACCCAATCACCTACGTTTTCTGATTCAGTCTATATTGCGCCTTAGCGCAGAGCTAAGTTGCCCACCTGGGGTACGCTCAAGTCCTTTGCACCTTTGGCTCAATCGAACTTAACTTTTTATTCGTTTTACTCGTTCCGTTCGCCAGAGTGCTTAATCATTTTTATCCGAATGATCTATTCGTTCAACTATTGCATCACCAAACTCAGTCTCGTACTGCGCCTTAGCGCAGAACTATCCCGGTAGCACGAGGAACGATACAATCTTTCCTCTATGAAAATTTAGGTTGAGGCTAAATCATCTCAGTTTCTACACTCATCCATGCGAATTCGAACATTTTCTCTTGCAACTGCATCCGAGTTATGCATATCGCTAAGTCTGGATCGTACCCATATTCAAGGCATCCCCCAAATATGTGTATTTCAACCAAGCTCAGTGACAGCTAAGTCTGACACGCTACTCGTAAAAATCTTTCGAAACGCGGATCGTCCTGCTATTTGAATGACCGAACTCTTGTTCGATCCAGCTATCGTCTTATCCTTTTCCGTCGCATAACCTATCCAACCAAATCAATTATCACCCGAGTCCTATCTTGCATTACGTTTGTTTCAACGCGAACGTTGCTAGTGTATATTCCCAATTCCAAATTCTAACTCTAAGTCTTGTTGCCCCAGTTCTATCATTCTTCCCGAATGATACTCTGAAGTCAGCCACTCCAGTTTAACTCAAGGCATAGGGTCGTCTGCCTAGTCCCTAGGTCAGCACACACAGTCATAGGTACAACTCAAGTTTGTGACTCATCGCGCAACCGTGTTGCACAACGCTCGCCCCAAACACCCTAAGGTCAAACCATTGTTCCTTTACACGGGTATTCTACCCAAGCTCGTTTCACTCAGATTTCTAAACATCGAGCGCAGTTTATCCTATCACACCAACACGCTCGACCAACCGAACTCATGATACGCCCATGTTTCAGGGCTAACCTTATCGATTCGCACACACTATCTCTTCCATCACGTTGATAGAATTCACCAATCCATCCTTTTCTACACCTGTATCACTAAGCCACAATTCCATTATAAATCATCGATGTATATCGTGAACTCTAAGTCGTCCAGCACAATCTACGTATCCGTTCATGAAAACATCCAACATCTCTTACTTCACGTTTCTAGACTAACTCCTCAAGAAAATCCTTAGACTCATTTTATCCCGAAACTTGTCTCATCGTATTAAACCACAAGTCAGAATGATCCCTCAATTGTCACATTCCGGTCTCCCGCTAGTTCAATCATCCCCGTCGGACGTGATATCACCACGCCAACGCTCCCGCGGAATGATCGTCCTATCCGGACGTGACGCATGTGCGAATAAGAAGTTATACCCGCACAAGACAAGAAGGTCAATCGTTATGGTTATCCTCGAACGAACAGACACTTCATCATAAATTTTCGTTTTATCCCAAGTTGTACATTGATCCCTTAAGTCATGTTCTTCCAACTACCGTTCTTACTACAATCAAAATTCGCTAAGCCAAAATATCCAACTTCAATATTACCGTTTTTTGAACATTTCTTTGTCTACTCTTAGCATTCCTCAAACAACTAAGTTCAAATCCCAAACTCAAAGTCTATCCCATTTGACACGTATCCATTCATCGTGTTCGTTTGGAATAATCACCGAACATGTTCTCTTGAGTTCGATTATCCCTGTCGAACGTGAAATCACCACGTCGGCGCTCCCGCAGAATAATCGTTCTCACTGGGACAGATTTCGGATGTTATCTTTCCGAACTTGATTTCAAGATCGTTCTTCCAAACTCCAAGCCAAATCTGTTACCGCTTAACTCGATGCATCAAACTCACCATTATACTAACTAGCATCAATCCATACTTATCTTCCAACCATTGCTATGGTCTAAATCTCCCAAAATTTAAAATCATCGCATTCGTACTCAAACCGAACTCTATCGAGCGATATCCTACTCAAATCCAAATTTTCCATGCACGCTTTCATTCGTTCGCTGCATTATTTCCAATTGCACTTACTCCGATCGCATTTCAGATTATTCAATCTCAACTCAAGTTTCTAATTCACTTGTTTCAACTCAAATCGCTCGTACAATCCTCTTAGTTCTCCTGACCACGATATCAATTTCAATTGCCCTGAAATCATATTCGATGCATGCCTTATCCCTCAATTAACTCATTGTAACTTGTTCGAACCAAGTATTGCATGATTCTTCCGAGTTCGCTTACTTGCTAGGCATTCTTTATTTACACTAAGGCTTTACCCGAACTTGTCGTTCGCCGCTAGACTCGCTTAACTCCGAATCTACGACTTCGTTCGAGCATTTCTAAGTCGACCAATACACCACTCAGGGTTCAAGTTATACTCCCTGAATCTTTACAACTCATTATATCCATAATTCGCATAATCGAACAGGGGACTATCGTATACACCACTCAGGAATCGAGTTATCCTAATAACTCCAGATTCGCGTTCGCATCCTTCACTCGTATTCCCAAGTCGTTCCTTAGAACTCCAACACAGTCCCTATTTATCGTCTTAGCGGTCTTAGACTCGTACACACCTCTATTCATAGTCCTCCATACGGACTATACCCAAATCATAGCTTATCGTTACGGATAACCGTCTAGACTATATCTGAAAATTTCATACACGATTCCCATTACTCGCCTTAGCGGCACTCCGATAACGTCTCTACCGGTTTCCCTTAAGCCAAACTTTATTCTTATCCAACAATACCCAAATCTCACTGCAACTTACTAGCACCAAGGGTCTTGGTGCATGATACTCAACACAGCTTGGCCAAAAGGCCATGTACAAAGACCACTGTCTGAACGATATACCGTCTCGCACTCTACTCGCTTAGTGTTTTCATATCGACATATAACTTGCCGATTAACACGAGCCTACTCTCACAACGTCTTTCACAGGTTGGGACAAAAGCCCTCGCATCATAATCCCGTTCAAGCAACCGTATAATTTACACGCGCTTTTCGAAAATATTTAGACTTATTGTATGGAACATCCATCGAAGCATCGAGAGAGAGCATCTACCACTTCTTCAATACACAAGTTCAAAACTGAGAGAATCGAAACGAATTCCAAGGACGTAAAGCCGTGCTCTGATACCAATATGTCACGCCCCGATCTCCCGCCGGAATCGGCCGTCCCCGCTAGGCACGAATCACCGCGCCAGCGCTCCCGCGGGATGTACGTTTCCATCGTGACGTGATGCCGCGCGAGCCTAGGGTTGCGCCCGCGCAAGGCAAATACCGAAACGGCCGTTGATAACTAGTTCACAGAGTCGTCATAGCGGAAATATGAAATGAACACAAGTATTGAATCCAAATTAAGCTCTTTATTGATATGAAGTAAAGATTACAAGCGGCGCTAAGCCGAGATTACAAATCGCTCATGCTCTCTCTCTCTCTCTCTCTTACATTGAATATGCCCTTAGGCTTGGAACCGATACAAATGATCTGGATGATGATGTTCCCATACATTATGTCTCATATATGCGAGCTCCAGGTCCGTGCGCCACGCTCCAAGACGCCAAGTGCGGTCCGGCGCCTCATTGCGATAGCGATCTCCGAATCCGTACGAGTTCCCCCTGCACCCTGCATGCAGACTGGTTGGGTATCAGTACATTGAATGCACTGGTGGGGAGGCCTCTCGCCCACGCTACAAAACAAGCACGTTCATTAGTTATGTGCACCGACTAGTTCCGTTGTCTTTCTATTCTTTTGCCTTAGGATCAGTTACATGGCAATATAAGGAAAGTAATCTCCGTGTCAGCTCAAGAGTGTCATATTCAAGAACAATTGAGTTTACCTTACCATTTCTTACCATTCGGCCTTCCCTGTCATATGCAGCAATATAACAATATCTACGAAATAACAAGAAGCAACTATAAAATCCAAGTGTTATGCCGTGCCTCTGCAATCATAAGACCCATTTTACTAGAACTATGTGTGATACCATGCATCCATTCTAATTATGCATAATGTCGTGCAAACACACTCCTCCCCGTTTCTCCTTTCCTCAGTGCGGATAGCCGCTATGCAAACATGACTTATCTATATGAAGGTCACTGGCTCTGTTAGCCACATTGGACAATATCTGCGATGGACGGCTTTCTCCCCAGTTCGGTTGCTAGCCTTGCTGGGCCTCTTAGCCGTCTAACGAGTCGACGCCCATCCAGGTCGGTAGCAAGCCTTGCTGGATGCCTCGCTCTCGCCCGCTAGTCATCAGCTAGCGTATCGCCAGGACTACACTGGCACTCCGTCCTCCCGGGCCGACACGATTCGGATGCCTCAGCAATCGTGTCGAGGACTCTCTCTACCTGGTGCGCAACCAGTTGTCCGTGACCATGCAACTACTCCCCCAACTTCCAATCCTAGCCGAGGACAACACTCGGATCAATCTTTGCCGAGGACTACACTCGGATCAATCCTTGCCGAGGACTACACTCGGATCTTTTCTTCTTTACGCAGCTCTCTGATTAGAGACTGCCTCGGCGATCTGCATATCCCGAGTACCTTCTTTCCCTTCCATCTCCTGACTCAGAACGACTACTTGATAGCCTTCCTCGTCTATGCATGCAACATGATTTTACTCCGTCCCGAGTCATGTTCCATGCGGTGCAACGCCTCAGTATGAACTCACACTACTTTACAGCATATATGAAGAAATTACTACATTCCAACCCAGCAATCTCGACTATGCAAATAGCAAGTAAAATCTCCATGTTCTATACGATGATAAGGCGGGGTTATCCCCTTAGCTATGTGCGTTTATCTCTTTTATTAGCATGCAAAGGTTACCGTCCATAAACTAGCATGTGATAATCATTTTCTTAGTGTGCAGCTAAGTAGAGACAGGCTCACCGGGGCCACCCACCTTAGCGATGTATCGCATCGGTCGAGCGAGACTCCGGACGCGCCTCTGATAGCCTAAGTCTGACTCCATTGAAGATCCCAGCATGAAAGCCTTTGCATCGAACGAGCCATCTCGCTGAGCAAGGCGGGTTGAATAGCTATACTTGTGCCGTTTGAATCGGCCCTCCGGGTTGAGCGGAGCGGGTCGTTACACTGTACACCCACACTAATTTTTGGAATATCCACGATAATAATGTTCTTGTGCCTTGTAAATTTATCTTCGAGGAGTTCTACGTCGCGAGATTCAATGATATGATTTGATTCGATATCAAAAAATTATCGAGCATTACTCTTCTCAGCATCACTCTAAAAGATTATCTTCATAGTCCTCAATTCCAGCTTCTGAATCTTTAATTCCAGAAGCTTCACATACGCCAGACACCCCCACACTCGAATAACGTTCAAGTTGGGTCTGATTCTGAACTAGAGTTCCTGAGGTGTGACATCAGAAGTTGCGTATGTCACTATGTTCAGAATGAACGTAGCCATCAGCACAACTTCTCCCCAGAAGTAGTTTAGAAGACCCGTAGTCAACAGTATTGACTTCATCATCTATGTCAACGTCATATTCTTTCTTTCAGCTACTACATTTGATTGAGGAGAATATGGAGCAGTTGTCTCATTGAAAATTTCCTGTTCTTTGCAGAACGATATGAATTCAATAGACCTATACTCTTTTCTACGATCACTTCTGAGTCTTTTGATTTGTTGCCCTATTTAAAGTTCAGCCTTAAGCCTGAACTTCTCGAATGCTTCCTCTTTTAACTTGAGTAGAAAGATGAACGCTTACTTCGAGTAGTCTTCGATGAAAGTAATGAAGTACTTCCTCTTGGCCTTTGTGGAGAACTTCTTAAAGTCACAGATATCTGAGTGAACCAACTCCAGAAGATATGTACTTTGGTTTACCCGTTTGAACAATTTTTTTGTGATCTTTGTCTGCGCACAGACCTTACACTTCTCTACCTCCTTACCCCTATATTTGAAGATAAATCCTAGACTAGACATCTAGTAGTACAAAGTACATATCTTAGTATGGGGTCCCACAACTCTTACAATGAGACTTCAGTCACAAGAAGAAGCTCGAACATCCATTTGAAACTGAACGCCTTGTTTGAAAGTATGTCTCCTACCAAGATATCACCATCCGATAAACATGGATGTTCACCCTCAAGTCTGCAACAGACTTCCTGAGATCAGGTCTTTGGTAATCACTGGTACGTTGCTACACGCACTCATTTGACTGTAACTTCTCAAATTTCAGAACTATTGTCCCAATCCCTAGATCCTCTGTTTGATCCTTGCTTGCCATCAAGACCTTCACCATTGAAAGGTTCGACCTTGATCAACAGCTCTTCCTAAAGCATATATGGCTAGATGTACTGATTTCTATCCACTGGTCAACAACCATGC
The DNA here is from genome assembly GCA_036927795.1 of Iris macrosiphon. Taxonomy (NCBI): domain Eukaryota; kingdom Viridiplantae; phylum Streptophyta; class Magnoliopsida; order Asparagales; family Iridaceae; genus Iris; species Iris macrosiphon. The sequence continues at coordinate 15,216,894 of JAYESA010000016.1, forward strand.
CATAGGACTTAACCTGCATAATCATAGCAACCAAGTTAAGTAATCAAATGAACCAATTAGTTATACCTTGCTATATTGGTTTGGATTGGTTCTACTTCCAAGTTCTAATTTTAACAATGCGTCAAGTCCTGTATAGTGCAGTGACCTTCATGTGCATAGGACACCATGCACCAATCCATGCGCATAAGCCACCATGCGTCAATCTATGCGCATAAGCTACCATGCACCAATCTATGCGCATAAGCCTACATGCGCGTCCTGCATGCGCATCCTGCATGCGCAGAGACCATCATGAGCATTGAGACACCATGTGCCCAGCTCTGCCATGCGCTAAGACGCCAAGACTTCCAATGTGCTACCATGCGCCAAGACTTCCAATGTGCTGCCATGCGCCAAGTCTTGCTATACGCCAAGGTCTGCCATGCACCAAGGTCTGCCCCTTGTGCGCATACTCTGCAATCCTTGGTCATCTTGTAATCTTTCTTCCAATTAGAATGTGCATCCTTCAGACGCTATCTCCTTCATCCTCGGGAATGGTACATTTCGACAACTCACTTTCAACATTTGACAAAGGACACTTTTCCTCATCCAAACGTTCGAAGTAAATTTTGTCAATCTTCTCAAGTTTGTGAAAACTTGTGTCTAGAAGACTTAAATGGATGTTTCCCATCTTTCTTTGGATCTTGCTTTGAGATTGTTAGTCCCGAGATTTAACCAAAGATGGAAGAACGCGTGGTTGAGATCAGAGGTTCACACAAAAGTTTCCACTCTGACTATTCTCGATTTCCATAAAGAACTATAAAGGGATTCTGATTACAACATACTCTCAAGATTACAAAAGAATAATAATTAACCAAACTTCTTGTTCTTTCTTGCAATCGCAGTTGCAGATGGACAGAACAGAGTTACAATAAAATAAAAACTACCTTCGTTCTTCCTTACAAAATGCAGTTATAATCAGATAGAATGAATCAAGAAGAAAAGGAGAAGATGACAGAATAAAAAAAATTCTTCCTGGGGCAGTGAAGACCACTGTTGCTCAAAGCAAGATTCATCCTCTATCGACGATCTGCTCCCAGGAGCCAGCAAGTTCACAACAAGAGAACTTCTAGAATGCTCGTAGTCACCTCTTTGTGTGACTTGAACGGACTCCTTTGGACTCCTCTTTCTCAACTTTTGGTGTGTCTCAAAAGGAGGCTAGATGGCTCTTTATATAGGGAAGGATGGAAGCCCATCCTCCTCTTCTTTCCGATATGGGACTAAAAAGCCCTTGACCCCGAGTCCGAGAGTGCGCCAACAAAATGTCACTTTGCGCCCTTGAGTCCGAGTCACTAAGTGTCATGTCCCGATCTTTCGCATGCTAATTGGCCGTCCCCGCTAGGCACGAATCACCGTGCCAGCCCTCCCATGGGAAGATCGCTTGACCCATCTAGGCATGATGTCGCACGAGCGTAAGTCGTACCTGTGCAAGGCCGTAGTCCATGTAGGCGGTAAAAGGTCTAAGCTACAGAGTCACACAGATTGTCCGAGTGAAGTAGAATAAAAAATGCATAGGCAATTGATAACAAGTTCACAGAGTCATCAATAGTGGAAGCATTGAATAACACAAGTATAGAAGTAAAGCAAGCTCTTTATTAATATTGAACAAGTGTTACAAGCGGCGCTAGGCCGACATTACAAGTCGCTCAAGTCTCTCTCTCTCTCTTTGAAACAGTAAAAGCATGCCAAGTGGCTACATTTGTGGAATGATACATAGGCGATGTTCCAATATTATGTCGTGTATATGTGCTTCAGTTCCAGACGAAATGCTCCAAGGCACCAGAGTGAACTCCAAGCCTTAGTACGCATGAAAGAGGCATTTGCACCGAACGAGGTTCTTCCGCACCCTGTAAGCAATCTGGTGGATTATCAGTACATGAATGCACTGGTGGGGAGGCTACTCGCCTGCTCGACAAATCCAAATACGTTATATAGGTTCCTTGCATCATCTGTTAGGTTATCTTTCTAATCTTTCCTTAGGATCAGTTTCATGGCAATGATGAATAGCCTAACTTGTGTGGCAGTGTGTCGTACGATATAAGAGAAAATATGGCAAGACTTACCAACTTACCATTCGTCCTTCCCTGCCCAAGGAAAATCAAGATAATTTAAGCACGAGCATTTATAATAAAAACCAGGGATAGTAGCATATGCAAACACAAGTGTAGTGAACGAGATTACATTCTCAGGTGCACGAGTTACAAGGATTTCTCAAGTGTGTTGCATTGTATGTTCAAGCATTCAATTATACAATTGTGTTATGATCGTTCAGGTGTTTCAGATTATTCTTGATGCGATACAATAGCTCGCACGTGGATTGTCGCTAAGCGAGGATGACTTATCTATATGAACATGAGTCGCTGGCATAGCCATAAAGGAACATAGTCGATAACAAGGATGGAATGCAACGAAAGAACAGGGTGTGCTGCAAGTCATTCCGTCTAGAACAAGAGACTAAACTAGAAGTTCCATCTGGATCGGATCGGCCCCATTACCCCGGTGACCGTCAGTGGAACTGTACCTTATTTCCAAGTTGTCCGCGACATACAATTATTGGTCTTCCAAATTCACGAGATACACGAGATACATGAGATACATGAGATGCTTGAATCTTGAATCTTGCTCTGAATGAGTATTGCTCCACGATCTGTGTTACTTGATTTGGTTGACATGATTCTCGTTCAGTGAACGACTTGCCTTGATGTATTCTCCTGGTTTGGGGACTGCCTTGGCGATCTAACGGTCCCGGATACTTTCAGGTTCATACTTGCACGGAACGACTATTAGATAGTCTTCCGAAGAGAACTAGATGAATGCATGACATGTACAGAGTTACAAAGTCATAGCATAGTTTATGCGACAAGCATTGAAATGAGGCAACGAATACAAGTTAACATATAAGCAGGCAAGCATTGCATTCATATAGAATATAAGCATTTACTTTGGCACGGGTCTAAGGGTAAGCCGATGAGTGAAACCGTAAAGGACATACCGAGCGACATAATCTAGGGTCTTGCAGTGTAGCAAGTAAAGCAGTGTACTTCGAAGAGTACATACATGTCGTTCTACTCGAGGCATAGTGGGGTCTAGTTGCACAAGACAACGAGAGCATGTGAGGGTCCATATATAAGCAAAGTTTCATTTTCATGTTCTAACACAAGCAATACAAGTTGGGATTATTTTCTTAGCTAGGTGCGTTGTATTCTTTATTAGCATGTAGGGGGTGATTCACCCAGCGACTAGTATGTATCGTCCATATTTTAAGTGTACTGGCTAAGCAAAGACAAGTTCATCGTAGCCACCCACCTTAGCGATGATTCGTCTCGGTCGAGCGATACTCCGAGAGAGCCTCTGAAAGCCTAAGCCGGAACTCCTGAAGGGCCAAGTCTGGAAAATCATTTTGCCTCAAATGAGTATTCTCGCTGAGCAAAGCGGGTCAGGTCATTTTACTTTTGTCATTTGAATCAGCAATCCGCTTAAGCGGAACGGGTTGTTACATTATACACCACTCAAAAAAAAGTCTCATCCTCGAGACTTCCTAAGCGCAGGCCATTTTATCACATTATCGAATCTATCCCAAGCGTAGCAGTTGGTACCACTAGATTCGTTCGAACACAATCTTATACTCGCTCCTTACGCTGTATCGCGTGTATACTAGGTCAGTCTCATTTGCACCTTAGCACGGAATATATTTCACTTAACGCGGGGTACATTTCAATCCATCGTGAATGACAATCTAAGGCTGAGGCAAAATTATACAAGTTGTTATACTTGTTCATGCGGTTATTCACTTACACTAGCATTCGAGATCAGCATATCGCGAGTCTGGATCATGCACATATTTGAAGCATCCTTCAAACATATACATGTCACCAAATTGGCGATAGCGAAGTCTTAGCACTCGAGTTTTACATATCATTGAGTCTTTGATCGTGCACACGTTTAAGGTATCCCTCAAATATATGCATTCAACCAAACTTAGAGATAGTGAAATCGGACAAGCTACTTGCGAAAATCTCAAGGGTTCTCGTTTTATGAATCACAAGGATACTTCCGATAGGGTCAATCAAATCCAAGTTATTTTTCTATTCCAATTTAATTCAAGTATTTTCCACTATCGTTAAGCACGATCTATCCGATTTAACCGACTAGCGCTCATTCGTTCGGGTCAACATAGCCCACGTTACCATTTTAAGTCTAACTCTAAGTCTTGCTGCCCCAGTTCTATGGCTTTATTCAAGCAATATGATAAAGTCGATCACACTGGTTCATTCACTCGGCACATGGTCGTCTGCCTAATTACTAGGTCAGCTCACAAGGTCATAGGTACAAGTTCAAGTACATGATTCATCATGCAAGTTCATCGCACGATGCTCGTCCCAATTCCTAGGGTCAAACCATTATTCATTTGCACGGGGTATTCTATCCAAGCTCGTTTCACTCAGATTTCTAAACATCAAGCACAGATTTTTCTACTCTCAATAACACGTTCGTTTGTACGGGGGTTCGAGTCCGCTCAGTAAAATCTATAGTATATCCAAGTTGCAGGACAAGCCTTGTGATTTGCATAGTCTATATATCCAAACATACTTTTATAGAATCCATGTCCATTCCAAGTCTAGACCACCCAGCCAAGATTTAGTTCTAAACCTTAGATTATAATTCCAAGTCGTCCAACCTGATTCATGTATCCGTTTATGAAACCATCAAGCATAATATTCCAAGTTCTAGGCTAACTTATCCTCGAAACACTTCTGATTCATTTGTATTCCTAATATTGTCTTATCGTGTCGAACCAAAAGTCAAGACGATCCATTAGTTGTCACGCTCCGGTCTTTCGCAAGTTCGATCACCCTCGTTGGACGTGAAATCACCACGTCAATGCTCCCGCTGGATAATCGTCCTAATCTGGGCATGACGCATGTACGAGCATAGAGTTACGCTTGCACAAGACAAGAATGTAGAACAATATGGTTATCTTCGGCACGATTGAGATACCTTACCATTTCACTTTTGCTTCATCCAAGTTATATATATTTATCCACCAAGTCATGTCCGTTCATGTAGTGATTATAATTCGTCTAGCAAAATTATCCAACTTTAATGTTATCGTTCGATAAATCCATAGTCTACTTCTATCATTCCTCGAGCAACTAAGTTTCAAATATTTAAGCCAAAGTCTATCCCATTTTTGATACTTTCTATTCATCAAGTTCGTTTGGAATAATCACCGAACATGTTCCCGTGAGTTCGATCATCCCCGTCGTACATAAAATCACCATGTTGGCACTCCCGCAGGATAATCGTTCTCGTTGGTACTGATTTCGAATATTACCTTTTCGAACTAGATTTCAAGATCGTTCTTCCAAATTCTAAGTCAAATTCGTTATCGCTTACACTTCTATTCGAGCGATATAGTATTCAAGTTTAATTTGTTTGTTTCAATCCGAATCGCTCTTACGATCCTCCAAGTTTCCAATAAGTTTACTTAACCAAGATATCGATTTCCATTTCCATGAATCCCTATTCGATATAAGTCTTATCATTTATTTCAAGACATTCTCCAACCGTTTAATCTGACTATCGCACGAGACATATGAATCCGTTTGGGCATTTTTAAATGATCCGTACACCACGCGGAATCGAGTCACCCAGTTAAATCCTCAATCGATGTTCGCATCAATCGCTAGCATTTTTACCGAGTCGTTCCTAAGAATTCTTGCACGATACTTAGTGTCACGCCCCAGTCCCAAAATATCGAGGGACTAGACACGTGGCAATGGCCAGCAGCACACATCGATGGACAAATCCAATTTAATGGATCCATCGGGGCGTACTTAAGCTGTAATACAATAATGAGGGTCTAAATATACTAATCTCATCCACAAAAATGAATACAATAATATCAGAATCATAAAGCAAGATTAATCTCAATAAAATATAAACTCGGGGAATAACCCGATAATGAGTCTGATACATCTGTCAAGATACAAGAATAAAGATAACCACAGCCAATACTGAGTATGGAAACAGTATATACTCAGAAGATACCCTCAGGGATCACTCGTCTACTGGATCTGGTACTGCTCCAGTGTCTGCTCCTGCTAATGTTCCTGTCCCGTATACCTCGGGGTAGATCTCGTCTGCTAATTCAGGGGACATAATCCGGATCCAGGTCCTCAGGAGACATAACAAGGTACAGATAATACAAGCCAACATAAATGCAGTACAGAAAATAAATGAGTAAATAGGGTAAACTATATAACCAGCTAAGTGATATGCAATATGAGAGAAGCACTAGAACTCAGGCTGAGACCACTATAAGCTCTGTGTCGGGGAGCCGGTAGCAGTAATATCACTAGTAGAGTGCCTAGCTCTGATATAGAGTCTGAGGCCTCACAATAAATATAACACTAGTAGAGTGCCTAGCTCTGATGTAGAGTCTAAGGCCTCACCATAATAAATATATATATAAATTATCCTGTAGCCTGTGTGTCTCTCCCCACCCAATGTAACCACACGTCTCATGTCCACAACGTCTCATGTACATGTCACGTACGATCATAGCTAATGCAACAAGTCATACAATATCTATGAATATAATGTCTATGTCAAAATCCTGTAACCTACACAGAATCACCATGAATATCTCAGGAAGATTCTGTCTCATGAATAGTATCAAGTGTCCTGGGTCATAATGTACTTGATAAGACAAGTACGAGAATATAAAGGGTCACGGATGTCCATCTCTAGGTGACGTTACACAACTCTGCGTACAGTGTTGGCACCCGACTAATAATCGGACGCTGAGTAAGTCACACGGTCCTAGGTCAAGCATGCACAACAATATAAATAAATCAAAAAAAATATGTAACAAGACTGCAATGTTGGCAAGGTACACTTGCTTGGGGTTTGAATACCAACAGTTGTCCCTGTATCAGTGGATCCTGTAGGTACTCCTCCAAAAGCTGGAATAAACATCACCAACAATCTCAAAAAATATCAAATAGCTAGAAATGCCTGTCCTTAAGTCCAATTTGGACACAGGGGCAAAAATGATATTTTCTGGTCAAAGCGGGGTCCACATGTGGGCCACTTTGCAACAAAAAGTGTGTCAGGGTCAAAGGTCTCCAAATTTGTCAAATTTAGTGTCAACAAGTCAGGAACGATGATACGAACCCAACGGAACTTCCAGAATTGGATTCCGATGAGCCGATCACAAAATCGCCCGTCAAGTGGAGCCACGGGGCCCACGATACGCGATTTTGACAACATTCTCAGAATCGAACCAAACTTGGGTCACAGGACTAGCGTATTGCTACGAGTCCGATGGCACAAGTTTCGTTTCGATCCGACGTGTGTACACAAAGTTACACTGCATTCCAGAATGGACGGATACGGGACGTTGTCGGCGGATACGCGTTGATTCCGGTGTGCACGCACATCCAAATCAACTTCTGTGAAATCTCACACGTCCGTATCGAAGGCACACACGTTTCGGTAAAGACCGTGCGCGACCAAGTCGTCCCGTTTGGCGGGGCGCACTCAGTTTCAGGGTGAAACAGGGCATTGTTTTTCCTGTTTTTGGATCGCGGTTCGCGATCGCCACAGGACGCGACGCACCGAGTGAGTTGTGCGGGCATCGAGGGGGTTACACAGTCTACGTGTTGCAACAGATGGAACTGAAAACAGGGCAGCGAGGAGAGAGAACGGGTTACCTGACCATGGCTCCGTGAAACGGGGATTTTTGTATCCGGGAGTCGACTTGACATGGGGACACTGTACTGATGTGTCCGGGTTCCTATACAACACAGCCTAGGGTTAGAGCTACGTGCTGCGGCTGGGGCTTTGCCGGAGGCGGCGGGGTCGTCGTCGAGGCTCGACTCATGGTCGACGGAGGCGACAGAGGAGGGAGGCGGAGCTGCTGGGGGTCTCGACGGGGTTCTGGCATCGTTCAGGCAAGGGGTCATTCCGGCCAGTCGAAGTCGGGGAAGGAGGAGTCTGGTCGGGTGGCTATGGCAGTGGGTTACAGTCGGAGGGAGGTCGCTGTCGAGCAAGGCAGAGCGGGGAGTGGGTTCGACGGGGTGACGGCGAGGGGCTCGGGGTCAGGTGGCGAGGAGAAGGCGGGGAAGGGTTGGTTGAGGGGAGATGGTGGTGCTGGGCTAGGGCTAGGGCTGTGCGGGATGGTCGAGGCGGCGGAGATAGACGGATTTGGGTGGAGATGGAGTGGGGGTCGGTCGGCTGAGAAGAGGGTGGTGGATAGGGTGGAGCTGGTGACCGGAGCGAGGACTGGAGGGTGGAGGAAGTTAGGGTTCCGGCGCACGGCGGAGGGGAATAAATAGAAGCGGTGGTGATCGAGGGCGGCGGGGCTGGGTGATCGAGTCAGGGCGGAGGATCGGAGCGAGGCAGAGCAGTCGGAGACGGCGGTGGCTCTGATCGGGTTCTCGGTGGTTCTGGGTTAGGGTTCCGGCGGAAGAGGGGTTAAATAGGGCAGCCGCCGGTCGGAATCGGAGCTGAATTAGGATTAGGGTTTTGGTCCTATCGGGTATGGGTCCGGGTCAGCGGGTCGGGCAGCGGATCCGACCCGATCCATCTAACTTAGGTGCGGGTACGGGTCGTCGGGTTTTGGGTCGGGTTTAGATCCGACCCGACCCGATAAGGCTAGGTTCGGTTCAGTTGAACCGGGTGTGGGTTGGTTTGGTTTATTTTGGAAATAAACCGGGTTTATTTCGGTTTATTTTAAACTAGTTTTTAGGGCTTTAAAAATGCTTCTGGGGTCCAATAAATTTTCAAAAAATTACCCTATGTCTAGTTTTCCATTTTACACCATAAAATATTATTTTCATAATATTTTAATACTATTTAACAGTAATTAAAAATTATTTAATTTTAAAATACCTAGGTTTTAATTACAGAAAAATCCCAAAAAATTACAAAAAATTGGGAAAAATCTAATTTAAAAATTCTTAAAAAATCAGGGAGTTTACACTTAGTATTGTCTGATAAATCTTTTAGTCTCGTATATATATATATATATATATATATATATATATATATATATATCCCTGATAGTCATCCAAGTAAACCGTATTCGATTTGTATCTTCCGATACGAAATACCGTTCGAGCTATTCCCCAAAATCCAAGTACGATTCTCTATATTCGCCTAAGCGATAAATCGATAACGTTTCTATCAGTTGCAATTCTAAGTCTGACTTGTCTTTTTCCTGAACGATATCCCAATCTCATTACAACTAGCTTGCACCAAAAAGGGTCTTCGCGCACGATACTCTACATAACTTAGCTGAAAGGCTGTGTGTATAGCTAACCATTTGGGAAATATTCGATTTGTACACTAACCAGTTGGGTAATCATGTATAGGTATTCGGGTTTGCACATAACTTATAATTTCTAACATGAGTCTAATCCCAAAGGGTCTAGCACGGATCGGCACAAAGGCCTTCGCATCATAATTTCGTACAAGAAATCATATCATTCACATGCACTTTTTGAAAGTATTTAGACTTATTGTTTAGAATATTTCGATGGGACATTGAGAGAGAGTATGCACATAACCCACGAACGAGCTCTCGAAACTGAGAAAATCGAAACGAAGTCCAAAGGCGTAAATCCATGCTCTGATACCAATATGTCACGTCCCGATCTCCCACAGGCTAATCGGTCGTCCCTGCTAGGCACGAATTACCGTGCCAGCGCTCCCGCGGGACGATCGTTTAACCTATCTAGGTGTGATACCGCATGAGCGTAAGCCGCGCCCATGCAAGGTCGTGGTCTATGCAGGCGGTAAGAGGTCTAAGCCATAGAGTCGCACAGATTGTCCGAGTGCAGCAGAATAATAAACGCATATGCGATTGGTAACAAGTTCACAGAGTTGTCAATAGCGGAAGTATTGAATAACACAAGTATAGAAGTAAAGCAATCTCTTTATTGATATTGAACAAGTGTTACAAGTGGCGCTAGGCCGAGATTACAAGTTGCTCAAGTCTCTCTCTCTCTCTCTCTCTGAAATAGTAAAAGTATGCCAAGTGGCTACATTTGTGGAATAAAACATAGGCGATGTTCCAACATTATGTCTTGTATATGTGCTTCAGTTCCAGACGCAACGCTCCAAGGCTCCAGAGTGAACTCTACGTCTTAGCACACACGAAGGAGGCATCCGCACCGAACGAGGTTCTTCCGCACCCTACAAGCAATCTGATGGATTATCAGTACATGAATGCACTGGTGGGGAGGCTACTCGCCCGCTCGACAAATCCAAACACGTTATATAGGTTCCGTGCACCATCTATTAGGTTATCTTTCTAATCTTTCCTTAGGATCAGTTTTATGGCAATGATGAATAACCTAACTCGTGTGGCAGTGCGTCGTGCGATATAAGAAAAAACACGGTAAAACTTACCAACTTACCATTCGTCCTTTCCTGCCCAAGGAAAACCAAGTTAATTCAAGCATGAGCATTTATAATAAAAACCAGGGGCAGTAGCATATGCAAACACAAGTGTGGTGAACGAGATTACATTTTCGGGTGCACGAGTTATAAGGATTTCTCAAGTGTGTTGCATTGTATGTTCAAGCGTTCAAATATACAATTATGTTATGATCGTTCAGGTATTTCAGATTATTCTCGATGCGATGCAATGACTCGCATGCGGATTGCAGCTAAGCGAGGATGACTTATCTATATGAACATGAGTCGCTGGCATAGCCATAAAAGAACATAGTCGATGACGATGATGGAATGCAACGAAAGAACAGGGTGCGCTGCAAGCCATCCCGTCCAGAATAGGAGACTAAACTAGAAGTTCCATCCGGATCGGATAAGCCCCAGTGCCCCGGTGACCGTCCGTGGAACTGTACCTTGTTTCCAAGTTGTCCGCGACATGCAATTATTGGTCTTCCAAATTCACAAAATGTACGAGATACGTGAGTACACGAGATACACGAGATACTTGAATCTTGATTCTTGCTCTGAACGAGTATTGCTCCACGAGCTGTGTTACTTGATTTGCTTGACATGATTCTCGTTCAGTGAACAACTTGCCTTGATGCATTCCCCTGGTTCGGGCACTGCCTTGGCGACCTAACGGTCCCAGATACTTTCAGGTTCATACTTGCATGGAACGACTATTAGATAGTTCTTCGAGGAGAACTAGATGAATGCATGACATGCACAGTGTTACACGGCCATAGCATAGTTTATGCGACAAGCATTGAAACGAGGCAACGAATACAAGTTAACATATAAGCAGGCAAGCATTACATTCATATAGAACATAAGCATTTACTTTGGCACGGGTCTAAGGGTAAGCAGAGGAGTGAAACCGTAAAGGACATACCGAGTGACATAATCTAGGGTCGTGCAGTGTAGCAAGTGAAGCAGTGCACTTCGAAGAGTACATACATGTCGTTCTACTCGAGCCATAGCGGGGTCTAATTGCACAAGGCAAAGGGAGCACGCGAGGGTCCATATATAAGCAAAGTTTCATTTCCATGTTCTAACACAAGCAATACAAGTTGGGATTATTTCCTTAGTTAGGTGCGTTATATTCTTTATTAGCATGCAGGGGGTGATTCACCTAGCGACTAGCATGTATCCTCCATATTTTAAGTGTGCTAGCTAAGCAAAGACAAGTTCATCGTAACCACCCACCTTAGCGATGATTCGCCTCGGTCGAGCGATACTCCGAGCGAGCCTCTTAAAGCCTAAGCCGGAACTCCTGAAGGGTCAAGTCTGGAAAATCATTTTGCCTCAAACGAGTATTCTCGCTGAGGAAAGTGGGTCGGGTCATTTCGCTTTTGCCGTTTGAATCGGCAGTCCGCTTGAGCGGAACGGATCGTTACACTAAGTCTCTTTGGGGCTTAGCTCCTATGAAAATAATTTCAAGACAAAAAAACATAAATAATTTCATGAGGAGTTAATCATTTTTTCTCCTAGGAAAATAACCCCACATGTCACCCATGTGTCCCACCACACCTCATGTGCACACCTCAACTAATACAAAATATTATATTAAAATATCCACTTGGTAGTGTAGTCAATGTGGAACTATCTTTACTAGTCCAAAGGCAAAAATACCAGCATATATTCTTAATTTACATCAGGGACTTGTGGTCAGTGAGAAGAGGTATAACTTTTCTGGCTTGGCGGACGGTCTCGAAATCAAACGTGCACAAAATCTCGTGCGTATCGCCACAAAAGAAAATTACATCAGGGAAAAAAATGTAAAAGTTATTCCGTATGGTTTTTTTTTTTTTAATAAACTATACTTCATTTTGAGAATACTATCAAAATCCGCATCTTGTTTCTGAAAAGCGGTAGCAACACCAAAACCTACATTAGCCAATTTCCGGATCCTCCTTTTCTTTCTAGAAAAAATTCTAATCTCACTCGATAACAAAGTACAAAGGACACCGTTCAACGTCCTAGACAGACAAGGGGCCACCGACAGTAAAAACCGAGGAAGAATCAGAGAAGAGCTAAACAGTCATTTTCTTCAACCTTAAAGAGAAACACATTAATAAACAAACTATGAGATATCCATGTATTATTCACTTAAGGCACAATAGGCTGTTAAAATTTTGACAATCTTTTGTTATGTTTAGGACTATTAAAATTTGGACAGTATCTATTCATTTTGGCAATCCTTAAAAAAGCAGTGCTGTCAAAATTTTGACAGTCCTAGATATGCACAGAATTGTCAAAATTTTAACTGTCCTGCATATATGCACAAAATTGTCAAGATTTTAACGGTCATGATTTCGAGATTACTAAAATTTTGGTAATTTTAGACTTTGAAAACGGTGATGCTGTTGACAATATGAGTATTTGGTAAAACCCGAATCTATTTATAGAAAGAGTTATAGCGGTCCAATTCCCATTAGTTCTCGGTCTTGACAAAAGGATAACAAGTAGGAGTAGACGTTTGGTTTATTCGGTTTCCGAATTGAAATAGTTAAAATCGAACAAAATCGAATTTCTAGAAATACAAAATCGAAACCGAACCGAAATTAGCCATAACCTAAACTGGACCGAACCGGTAATCAATTCAGTTGTGTTATTTTTATTATTTAATGGGTTGGGCCAAAAAATAGAATTATGTTTAAATTATATTAAATATATATTTTTATACATAGATTTATTTTATTTCAAAGTTGGCCCAAAATTAGACTAGTTGTTAAATTAGCAAAGTTTGACTTTAAAACATATACATAGAAATGTTGTTATCAAAATATATACATTTTTTAAAAATACGCATAAAATTAAGGATATTTAATAATTACATAAGTCTTATTCGATTTTCGATTTTAGACGAAAATCGAAATAAAAATAAAAAATTAGTATTTTGGATGCTTTACTCCTAATCCCACGACGGTTCCGAGACGGAGCTTAACCTGAGTCTCGGTTAAGAACGTCGATGATCTACGTTAAAACCAAAACTGAATTTTTTTCTTTCTTCAAATCGAACTAAATCTCTTATTCGGTTCAGTTCTCGGTCCAAAATCGAATAATACTTAACAAATAAAAATTTTGTTACTAGAGAATATATTGACAAATATTGTATTTTTATTAATTATCTTTCCAGAATTATTAAACACATCTGCTTAACTTTTACTCCCATCCAAACTAGATTATAAGTATGAACTCTGCTCCCCCTCAGTTAACTTTTCTTCACCTAACCTCCCCTTAATTTTATTTATTTTATTTTATTTTCCCCTCAATCTAAACATATACGCTAAATCTCCAAAACCCCACATGAAAACAAAATAAACAAGTAGAGGTGGGTAGGTAGGAATAAATAGTTGTCAAAGAGGCCGAGCATAAAAATCACAATGAGCGAGCTCGGCGGCTTAACATTAGCTGTCACTCACTCTCCCCCCTCAGCTTCTTTAAATTGGCACATTCGGATCAGATCCATTCTCACTCACACACTCTCTCTCTCTCTCTCTCTCAATCAAGAAAGAAAGAAAGAAAGAAAAAGAAAAATGAGGATAATGTGTTTTGATCCGAGGCAAGTGCTTGCTGGGTTCCTGACCCTCTCCATGTTTGGGATGCTGGGGAACATGATCAAGAGAGACCACTTCGATTCCATACAGGTACTAAGTACATCCATTCACCAACCATATCCATATAGTGGAATTCCATTGTATGTTCCAAGTCACTAGTGATTGTTATTTGTTAACGGGATTTACAAATCCAGTCTTTGAAACGATACGATGTTACATTTAGAACGAAGAACTTCGCTCATGGTGACTTCTTTTGTCCAAGCACAGTAAAATGGAATTTGGCAAATTGAGTTCTGTAAACTGTGCTTGTGTTTTTTGAGCTGTGGAACTAAGTAATGTTTGTATTTGAATACTGAAATAGTTTCTTTATGAAAATGCTTATTAATTAGGTGACGGTACCCAGGACAACATCGACTATAGAACTTGATGTTATTAAGATTGAGGATCATAGTGGCAAGGCGCTGGTTCAAGTCCAAAGAGGAGGGCCCTGGGGAAAGAAGAGCGAAGTGCTGAAACCTTGTTGGAACAAGCCAGAACCAAGTAAATCTGGAGACACCAATTCAAAAAAAAAAATTACAAGATATTATCTGCTAAATTAATAAGCTTAAGATTTTGATCTATGCTGACCTTTTTTTTTTTACTTGGTTTTGAACATTCAGAGGAGTCGAAAGGTTTCCTCACATTCTCTCTTACAACTGGTCCTGAGTACCACATCTCTCAGGTATGTATGTTGGTAATGCTTTTTGAATGGGTGAAGTGCAAATAAAATATGCAAAAATCACAATTCTTGTAAAGAAAACTCAATAGTTAAAAAAAGTTCTAATTTTTAATTTGGTGCAATTTGTACTCAAATTGAACGGCGACGTCAACGGGCAACTACCGTCAATAAAGTTTATTTGGGTTATTTATGCAGGAAAGAAAATAAAATAATATTATACAAATGTGAAACAGAGTGGGAATGGAGTGAAACATGTGAAAGAAAATAAAAAGAATAGTAAAATGTAGGGTATTTTAAACCGATATACAGAAGGATGGTACGACCGTTACAATCTTTGATGGTCATGTGGATGAATATTTTGGGTATTTCAATTATATTTTCAGTCAAAATTTGACTATAACGTTCAAATTATGACTACTGGACAGAAGGGGTGATTTGATCAAAGTATCCAAAATGTGAGGGTTTAATTGATAAAAACAAATCTATTGAGTCTTTTTTTTAGTAAATGTGTAAATCTTGCTAGGATGGTGGTCATTTTTGTTCAAATTGTCTAAAACTAGAGAGAAGTTTACTTCCACCAAGAGTGCATTGTCTTCATTATGATATTATGTTTATACTGTTACTAAGACACTTTTTTCTTCTTTATTTTTTGTTTTCCTCGTGTTATATCTTTCTTGACATGAATTATGTACAAGTATTAGGATCTTTCCCTTTAGACTCATTTCTTAGCTGGATGACTCGGAATTGACCAATAACTCGCATCCTATGATGCATGGACATGAATGTGACACGACACATGTACGACACACGGACACAACACTTATTTTTGATGTGTTCTAGTGTATTTTGAAGTGTCTGTTTTATGTCTAATACATATCTGATACATGTTCGACACGACACAACGCTTTCCTATGTTGCATCTAGGTGTACAACAACAACAAAGCCTTTATTCCAATTTTTGTGGTTGGCTACTTGTAGTTCACAACCTTTAGTTGTTAGTGTGAGGTTTTAACTTTCAACTTCAAACTTTGTCTGTAGCAGCCGAGGAGCAAATCTGCTATCCCTAAAACTGGTGTCCCAAATCAGTAGGATCCACATTTGTATAGGAGAGAGACTGTGCTCACCAATTTTGGAGACAGTAGATCTGCTCCCTACACATGGGGCAGTCTTCAATAAAAAAATAAAATGTGATCTTTCATTTGACACTACTACAAAGGTTTCATTCATCTCCCTCTGATATAGCTGAAAAAGGAAATCCTTCTCCATTTGCAATAATTAGGATTTGCTTCCTCCTTTACATGTGTTGAGGGTTTCCATTTATGGTGTTTTCCATTTTGGCTCAAAGTGGACAATGTATGATATCATTCATTAACACTTATTATGTTAACATTTATATATTGAATTGACCAGATTACAGATGCGGTGGTCATTGCAAGGTACCTTGGTGCCACGCTTGTGCTCCCTGACATCAGAGGAAGTGAACTTGGTCAGAAGAGGTACGTCTTCAGGACAAATGCTACCGCTCTTTCTTTCGTTCATTGCCAATCTCTGATGACAAAATTCTGGTCATTCCTATAGCTTCATGTTACACGTTATGCCAAAAGGCTGAAATTGCACCCAAAAAATAAAGACAATTGAATGAGTGCAAATTGTCTTTCAGGTCACTGGAGAATCTTACCTCACTTCAAGATTAAAAAAAGCATAGTTCGCAGTATCGGCCGATACCAATCCGATACGGTTGACACTGATACGGCTTGGCATGTCCCTATCCTATATCGGTATTGACCAGTACCGACCAGTACCGACATTTGGCGTCTCTTCTCCAGTCAATTCGGTAAAGAAAATTGAACGAAAAAGACCAATCAACATGGGTGTAAAAGTATACTAAGGTTGTAAAAACATGTAAAAAAAAAAAAAAAAAAAAACTTATCTAGGTAAAGTAGCATGCAAAGATAACTACTATTTCATTCCATTTCAAAACTAATAAGAAACAACACACAAAACACTTAAAACTATGCCTAAAAGTATAAAATATTTTTTGCCTAAAATTTTAATAATTTATTGATAATTACTTCTTTTTCCCATATTGAAAAATCCGATACTCCGATCCAAAACTGCCGATACTGGCGATACGGCTGATACTGATTCCAATACCGTGAACCTTTAAAAAGTGAAAGTGTGCATTTGTTCTCCCTTTTTTTTTAAGTTTATGTTCCCTGATTGCATTTCTCATTACTTTATGATTCTGTGTAGCCAAACAGTGTTTTACAAGTCACATGATTATATATCTTCTCAATAAACCTTATATTTTGACATTAGTTTGCACTAAAATGTTGTCGGATGCTGCTGTCTTACCATTGCTAGATACTTAGTTGCTTCATTTGATGAATACAACATGCCACAGCCACGATCTTTTTCTCCATGGACTTACTGTACTGTTCAAATTTGCTGCAAGAATCAGTTTTTTCTCATGATTTTAAGAAGAAAAAAAATGAGTTTTTATTGTCACGTACTGATTTACCTTTACTAAGAGGTTCCTGTAGACTTCCATAAAGTGTCCTTTTCTTTTCTTGTTCTTGTCTTTGCTTGCTCTTATTACTTATCCTATGGAATTGTAGGAACTTCGAAGATATATATGATGTTGGCAAATTCATGAAGAGCATGGATGGTGTTGTCAAGATAGCGAGGGAGCTTCCTGCTGACGTGGCAGCCAGGGAGCCTGCCGTCGTGCGAGTCCCCAGTAGGGTTACCGAAGAGTTCATTGCGAAAAATATTGAACCGATATTTCGGACTAAGAATTACCTCAGGATTGCAATCTTCTTTCCTTCAATAAGTTTGAGTCCAAGGGAAAAGCAGAGCAATGACTTGGATTCAACCTCTTGCCTAGCAATGTTTGGCAGTCTTGAACTGAAAGCAGAGGTCCTGGAAGTGGCAAATGCAATGGTTGACAGGTTGAGAACCCTGAGCAATAGCTCTGATGGAAAGTTCGTCGCGGTCGATCTTAGGGTTGATGTTATAGAGAAAGGCTGCAAGGAGAGCGGAGGAGAAGGAAAGAAGGCTTGTTACAGCGCAGAAGAGATTAGGAATTTTCTGAAGAAAGTTGGCTCCAATGCTGATACCCCCATCTATCTGACTCAGACTTGGTGGCACGAGAGTCTCAACACGCTGAAAGAAGTTTTTCCTAAAACATATACCAAGGTGAGTATTCTTTCTCCTCCTTTTATCCTGATTGTGTATCTCCATTGTTTGTCATCTATGTTGCATGGACACGGATACGATACGACCAGGTAATGGTCATTAGTGTAAAGAAATGTTCTTTTGAGAAGAAGGGTAAATAATGCACTAGATATTTCATCATACTGCAACAATTTTATGGGCAATTCATTACTCAAATCAACGAGTAGCTACTTTTTATTATGCGTACAAAGAATGAAGTGTTATATTATTACACTAAACTTCCTATTATTCTGTAGAATTCAGCCTCTAGAATTAGAAAAGAAAATGATGTTAAGAGTATTGCTTCAGAATTTTCAACCCTATCAATATATTTAGTAGCTATTGTATGCCTTCAATTCCATAGTTTGCAGTATCGGCCGATGCCGATACGGTTTGCCATGTCCCGATCCGATACCGATCGGAGGTCTCTTTTTGGTCAATTCGGCAAAGAAAATTGAGCATAAAAGACAAATTAACAAGGATGTAAAAGCATAGTAAAGTTGTAAAAGAATAAACTTTATCTATTGCATATCAACCAATCGGCAAAGGTGAGTCCTATATCATTTAGTTTTAAAACTACTAAGAAATAACACTGAAAATGCTTAAAATTATGTCTAAATATATAAAATATATTTTCCAAAATGTTAATAATTTATTAATAATTATTTGTTTTTCGATACCAAAAAATTCGATATTTCGATCTGAAACTGTCGATGCAGTTGATCCCGATACTGATCATAGAATGATCCGATACCGATGTTGCGAACCTTGTTAGCTAGTGAATGCATGAACTTTCTCAGTTCTTTCTTCCTGAGGTTGACTGAGTTTCGCATTTCGCATTGGTTACAATTGCTTGCAGGATGACATAATACCAGCAGACAAGAAGGGTAAATTTCTCCAGTCAGGAAGTGGTGGAGAGCTGGACAGAGCGCTGGACTTTCATGTCTGTTCCCAGAGCGACGTGTTTGTGCCTGCCATTTCTGGGCTTTTCTACGGAAATGTTGCCGGGAAGAGAATAGTTTCCGGTAGAACCCAGATACTCGATCCTGCCCAAGATGATTCCGGTTCCCCCTCTACCACCGCAGCAACATCAGATCTCGTCTCTCGTTACGTCTCCGAGCGGAACCATCTGGCGTATTCTTGTCACTGTTAGAAAAATAGTGAGGCCCCTCTCCTCTCTCTCTCTCTCTCTCTCTCTCTCTTTGCACTTGAAATAGGCGTCTGGCTTTACCTTGTGTTTCTGTTGTGTTTCTCTGTAATGGTTCACAGTTCTTCAAATGACCCAAAACAAGTGTTCTGTGTGTATGTATACATAGCATATCTGAAGTGTAAGATGTTCCTAAAACATTTTGAATTATAATAGAGTTGCAGTTCCTAGTGATACGGTTAGCATGGTTATTGTCATTCATTTTCACTCTTTTCTGTTGGGAATGAAACGCGAAACTGTTCTCCAAACCAGAGAGTACCTGCGAGAGAACCGAACAGAACGTACAAACCAAAAACACCAAACACAAATGGCAGACATAGATTTCTACGTGAAAAATTCAGATGAAAAAAACTACGGGACGATCGGAGTCCAACCCTGAAGAACCTTCACTAATAGAATAAAGAGATTACACCATATTTAAGCTTCTCACTGATTCAACATGGATCACTGCAACTCTTTGGAACAGAAAATAGATTACAACCACGAAAAAAAAAAAGACAATGAGAAATACTCCAAATTGATCTCCTTCTCCGAAACGGTCTCCAATCCTTCTTTCTCATCTCCAAAGTTGCAATGGCACTATTGTCACATTTTTTTCTCTTTTATTTTTTTTCTCATGTTGTTATATATTGGTATACTATGTTCCATTGTCAGACCTTAATACCTTCACCACTGTTCTGTACTGAGTCTGGACATGTTTATGAAAGTCCCAAAAACAGGCAAAGATCTCACTCTTATTCTTCATCAAATACAGTCAGGTGACACGAGAGGAACAATCAATAAAATAGACGAAATACTTGTAACCATTCATAGTAGTTATGGCGCACGGCCTCCAGACATCAGAATGTATAATATCAAAAACAGAAGAGCTTCTATGGCCCGCACCAACATATGAGCTCCTAGTAAGTTTGCCTAAATCATATGCATCACATAGTAGTTTCTCCTTATTTGCCTTCTCATAAATAGATGGATACAACCTACTCAAAATACCAAAAGAGGAGTGTCCCACCCCCTGTGATGGAGTATCAGTGTATCATCGGCACTCATCTTTGGTCCTCCCATTACTGTCCTTTCTGCCACGGACACCAATGCCGAATCCAGTTCTTCCCGATCCAGGTACCATAGCCCATAATGCCTGTCACGCCCCGAGGCGTCCCCCGATGCGTGACCGCCGTGCGGGCCTGGATTTGCGCCCGCACAAGGCTTTTTAATGATTTGCATAGCAAGCACATACTCAGAGTACGCAGATAAATTGAAACACAGATTGAAACATAGAAAAGTTCTCTTTATTGATAATGAACATCTATTACAAACTCTTGAACGAGTCAGCTAATATGCCGAACGGCTTACAAAAGGGTTGACTCAAAATGAGATAGCAGTCCTTTGCATTACATCCTTTTTATAAACTCAAAACGATAAGGACCTCCCGGCTGGAGGATCGCTTTGCCACGGAGCTGCATTTGTGTATGAAGAGTTGCAGGCTCCTGACTCCAAAATACTTCGGGGGCGCGGTGAAGATGCGCCAACAGCTGGACTGGATCGGGAAGACGACTTCGGCTCCTCGCTCGGTTCGCCTTGGTGCGGGGAACCTGTTTCAACGAGGGTCAGCATATCGAAACATGCTGGTGAAGGCGAGCTAGCCTGACTTTACCAATCAACACGTTTGTTTAGAGAAGCATGCATATTTGTGGGTTTCTATCTTGCCTTAGTTCATTTACAGTT
The DNA here is from genome assembly GCA_036927795.1 of Iris macrosiphon. Classification (NCBI taxonomy): domain Eukaryota; kingdom Viridiplantae; phylum Streptophyta; class Magnoliopsida; order Asparagales; family Iridaceae; genus Iris; species Iris macrosiphon. Next base: position 15,237,820 of record JAYESA010000016.1, read on the forward strand.
AAGCAGCATATTGAATTTACTGAAATGAACGTGCCACCGTTCGGTGGATTTTACCTGACCGTCTGAATTACCTGCACAATACTTACCTTGCCTTCCCTGCCACAGAGACACAAGTTAGTATGCAACAGGTTTAAATATACATAGGATCACTGGCTTGATGCCACGAGGGACGGGTTATAGTCTCAAGACACAAATGATATACACCGCAGGTGGCGAGCCCCGCTGCATAACACTTTGCCCCATAACATACGACTATACATACGTTCCGTCCGGATCGGATCGGTCCCGGCGCCCCGGTGACCGTCCGCGGAACTCATAACATACCTTGTGCACAAGTCGTCCGTGATCGAGAATACTCATAGAATGTGTTCATAGCATACAGTTTGCATAGCCATCCTGACAGTTTATTTCATAACAAGCATATATTTCCATACTTAGCACGATTCATAGAACAGTTATAGACGAACTAGCATACAGGATGATAACCGTTCATGAGTTTGTTGACAAGCATAATAACCAAGTCTATTCTCTTTTATCTTGGTTTCTTTTATTATTATTTGGTATCGTTTGATCGGGGCAAAGGAGTGAAGCTCGGAAGCAGAGCTAGCTAATCGGGTTGGTAGCCACTCACTTGGATTTTGGAAAGAAGAAGGAAAGAGGCGCTTCACGACTCCGTTCGCAAGCCGCCTACTGCTCGTTCACCTGCACACGAACAGCTCGATTAATACTTCTTCCTCTCTTTCCAATCTCGGAATAGAAGTGCAGTTCAATGAACAAAAACAATGAAAACATCGAAACCGTTCAAGGAAAACAAGCAAATCCCAAAACCAACTCAAAGCACGAAAGCAACAAGCGACATCGAAAACTGAGGCATTAAAAGATAGCAGCGGAGAGGTCCCTCCTGACTCTGCCGCTAAGCCGATCCTTGGGGCGCAGTCCACTGAATATGGGAATCGATTCCGAAGAAACAAATCCATAACGAGGATGAGTTCTTAATTCAATCTATCCCGATCGAACGATACCGTCTTGTGTTTCTTAGCCGCGCTCTCCGCACCGGGAGAACGGGGTGCTACATCCTACCCAACCAATTGGAAGTTTCGTCCCGAAACTTAAGAATAGAACCAACCGTTAGGGGTTATTGGGTTGAGGCAGGAGCTTAGAGGGGAGTGGACAATCCCGAGCTACGTGGCCAGGCCCACCACAGTTGAAGCATAGACCTTTTCTGCTGTAACATCTCTCCGTGGAGTGTCCTTGTCTTTTACAGAAATCACAGAATGGTCTCGGGTTTCCTTTGTGGCGACCACCGTCTTTATGTCGTTTTGCAGCATTATTTCCTCCATCGTCGCCTTGGCGTTTGTGATTGTAGGTATGCACAGCGCCGGTGGAAACGTGAGGATACAGCGGCTCGAGGGATAGGGCGTGATTCATGACTTCACGCATTGTTCCGTACTGATTGTTGACTACGTGCGAATAGATGGCAGGGCGTAGTCCACCTTCAAACCTTCTGGCTCGACTCGCTGCATCAGGTAAATAGGCCCTAGCGAATTTGGAGAGTCGGTTGAATTCGGCGGAATACTCTTTCACTGTCATCCTGCCTTGCCTTAGTTGCACGAAGTCATTTTCCATCTTACGTTGTACTGGAGGCGGTATAAACTCCTCCTCAAACGCGGCACGAAAGGTCGTCCACGAGATCGCCTCCTCTCCGTGATCAAGTTGGAGAGATCGTCGATGCACGTCCCACCAATCGTGTGCGTCGAGGCGGAGCTGCAGTTGCGCGCAGGCGACGCGCCTATCTTCGGGGACCTCTAGCAGAGTGAAGTGGTCTTCAAGTTCTGCTAGCCAATCTAGAGCTACCACTGGGTCCTCAGTCCCGTTGAACGGGGTGTTGCAGACTTTCTTGAAATGGCCCAAGTTGAAGGCAGTCACATCCCTCGGCCTTGGGATTTGAGGCGTCTCCACTTCAAGCACGGGCTGTTCCACCGGAGTCGCTGCTGTTGCGGTGGAATGATTGGCAGCCAAAGTCTGAACGATTTGATGCAGGGTATCGACCTGCTTCTGTTGGACTGAGAAACGGGTCTCTAAATTACTCTCGAGCTTGGCTTGGCGGGCATCGTCTCTTTGTCGTTGCTCTTCTAGCATTTTCATTAACCGCTCTAGCGGGTCGACTTGAGACATGCCTCGCTGGCTCCGAGAGCTTCCCGAATTGCCCGAACTGCTCTCTTGTGTTTCGATCGGTGGTTGCGCTGCAGATTGCGCTGGATCCATTCCTTCAAAAGAAGGTAAATTACATTAGGATCATAATGTATTATGGACTTATTGCATGAACGTATCTCATTTTGGCCTAGCGAGTTCAAGAGTTCGCACAGGAATTTGATCGTTAAAGGAACTTTTCCAGCACGAAGTCTAAGGAACTTTGAATCTGTGCTCTGATACCACTATGTCACGCCCCGAGGCGTCCCCCGATGCGTGACCGCCGTGCGGGCCTGGATTTGCGCCCGCACAAGGCTTTTTAATGATTTGCATAGCAAGCACATACTCAGAGTACGCAGATAAATTGAAACACAGATTGAAACATAGAAAAGTTCTCTTTATTGATAATGAACATCTATTACAAACTCTTGAACGAGTCAGCTAATATGCCGAACGGCTTACAAAAGGGTTGACTCAAAATGAGATAGCAGTCCTTTGCATTACATCCTTTTTATAAACTCAAAACGATAAGGACCTCCCGGCTGGAGGATCACTTTGCCACGGAGCTGCATTTGTGTATGAAGAGTTGCAGGCTCCTGACTCCAAAATACTTCGGGGGCGCGGTGAAGATGCGCCAACAGCTGGACTGGATCGGGAAGACGACTTCGGCTCCTCGCTCGGTTCGCCTTGGTGCGGGGAACCTGTTTCAACGAGGGTCAGCATATCGAAACATGCTGGTGAAGGCGAGCTAGCCTGACTTTACCAATCAACACGTTTGTTTAGAGAAGCATGCATATTTGTGGGTTTCTATCTTGCCTTAGTTCATTTACAGTTAAGCAGCATATTGAATTTACTGAAATGAACGTGCCACCGTTCGGTGGATTTTACCTGACCGTCTGAATTACCTGCACAATACTTACCTTGCCTTCCCTGCCACAGAGACACAAGTTAGTATACAACAGGTTTAAATATACATAGGATCACTGGCTTGATGCCACGAGGGACGGGTTATAGTCTCAAGACACAAATGATATACACCGCAGGTGGCGAGCCCCGCTGCATAACACTTTGCCCCATAACATACGACTATACATACGTTCCGTCCGGATCGGATCGGTCCCGGCGCCCCGGTGACCGTCCGCGGAACTCATAACATACCTTGTGCACAAGTCGTCCGTGATCGAGAATACTCATAGAATGTGTTCATAGCATACAGTTTGCATAGCCATCCTGACAGTTTATTTCATAACAAGCATATATTTCCATACTTAGCACGATTCATAGAACAGTTATAGACGAACTAGCATACAGGATGATAACCGTTCATGAGTTTGTTGACAAGCATAATAACCAAGTCTATTCTCTTTTATCTTGGTTTCTTTTATTATTATTTGGTATCGTTTGATCGGGGCAAAGGAGTGAAGCTCGGAAGCAGAGCTAGCTAATCGGGTTGGTAGCCACTCACTTGGATTTTGGAAAGAAGAAGGAAAGAGGCGCTTCACGACTCCGTTCGCAAGCCGCCTACTGCTCGTTCACCTGCACACGAACAGCTCGATTAATACTTCTTCCTCTCTTTCCAATCTCGGAATAGAAGTGCAGTTCAATGAACGAAAACAATGAAAACATCGAAACCGTTCAAGGAAAACAAGCAAATCCCAAAACCAACTCAAAGCACGAAAGCAACAAGCGACATCGAAAACTGAGGCATTAAAAGATAGCAGCGGAGAGGTCCCTCCTGACTCTGCCGCTAAGCCGATCCTTGGGGCGCAGTCCACTGAATATGGGAATCGATTCCGAAGAAACAAATCCATAACGAGGATGAGTTCTTAATTCAATCTATCCCGATCGAACGATACCGTCTTGTGTTTCTTAGCCGCGCTCTCCGCACCGGGAGAACGGGGTGCTACAATGCCCAGTGCCAGTCCGAAGTCTTCGTCCCGTCTTTTTCTTCTACAAGATCACTTTAGGAATATCTAAAGAGACAATGCATTTTAGTTGCAGGATTATATAACTAATGGACAAATAACTGACTGAAAAAGAATGAGCATGTAAAACATTGGATAATCTTACTGAACCTGTACAATCGACAGTACCCTTACCGACCACTTGCTGGAAAGTACAATCGGCTGTTTGAATGCTGTCTGCAGATGCTAGGTGAGTGTAGGAAGAGAACTCACTAGCATTCTCTGTCACGTGTCAGGACACACCTGAATCGACATTCTAGTGCGACGATCTAAGGGAAGACATAGATGCAAGGGCGAGTGAGTCATCGGTACCTTCCGATGGATGGGCATACATGGCAGCGTTGCCTCTGGAGAAGACTGAGGTGGACGCCTCCTCAGTCCCACTTCTCATGTCTCCATCGCTTGACGCTCTCTGCTTTCTCTTGAGTACTTCCAGCATACCCAATAGTGCCTGATCCTCCTCAGTATAGGCACCATTAGCTCCCTCATCGCCTTCTCCTACCAATAAGTTTACCCGATAACCTCCTCGACCACCCCGTCGACCCCCACGACCACGGCCACTTCCTCCAAATTGTCCACGTCCGTCACCTAAATCTTCCTCCATGTCACGCCCCAGTCCCAAAATACCGAGGGACTGGACCCGTGGCAATGGCCAGCAGCACACACTGATGGACAAACCCAATTTAATGGACCCATCAGGATGTACTTAAGCTGTAAAACATCAATAAGGGTCTAATATGCTAATCTCATCCACAGAAATGAATACAACAACATCAGAGTATAAAGCAATATCAAATCTCAATAAAACATAATCGGGGAACAACCCGATAATGAGTCTGATACAATAGTCAAGAGACAAGAATAAAGATAACAACAACAAATATTGAGTATGGATACAGCATATACTCAGAAGAAGTCCTCGGCGATCACTCGTCTTCTGGATCTGGTACTGCTTCAGTGTATGCACCTGCTCCTGTTCCTGCTTCTGCTAATGCTCCTATGCCGTATGCCTCGGGATAGATCTCCTCTGCTATTCTTGGGGACATAATCCGGATCCAGGTCCTCAGGGGACATAGCAAGGTACAAGAATAACTGAAGCCATAAATAATGCAGTGCAATAGTAAATGAAACAATAACAATAGGGTAGACTATGTAACAATCTATGTGATATGCAAGACGAGAGCATCACTAGAACTCAGGCTGAGACCACTACAAGCTCGGTATCGGGGAGCCGGTAGTAGTGATATCATGTAGTTGTCTAGCTCAGAGTGAGACTACGACGTCGTCATAATATAATCAACCTGCACCCTGTGTGTCTCTCCCCACCCAATGTAATCACACGTCTCATGTCCACGATGTCTCATGTCCATGTCACGCAAGATCAAATCTAATGCAGTAAGTCATATGATAGCTATGAATATAATGTCTATGTCACAAGTCCTGTAACCTATACATAATCACCATGAATAACTCAGAAGATTCTGTCACATGAATAGTGAGGTGTCCTATGGTATGATGTACTTGATGATGCAAGCACGAGAATGTATAGGGTCGCGATATCAATCTCTAGTGACGTTACACGACTTCGCATACGGCGTCGACACCCGAATATTATTCGGACATTAAGCAATGTCTCACGGTCCTGGGTTGACTATATACATCACAGAAGTATATATATATATGAATAAATCAAGAAACAATGTCAGATAACTACTGCAAGTTTGCCAAGGTACACTTGTCTGGTGTTTGGTTTCCAACTGCTGCTCTAGTATTAGTAAAATCTTCAGAAATGTCTCCGGATGCTGAAACAAACATTACCATCATGCTCAGAAGATATCAAATAGCTAGAATTACCTGTCCTTGAGTCCAATTTGGACACAGGGGCAAAAGTGACAATTTTTGGTCAAAGTGGGGTCCACATGTGCTTCGCACCAAAAAATGTGTCAGAGACAGTATTCTCCAAATTCATCAAACTTAGTGTCAACAAGTCCAAAACGATGATACAAACCCAATAAAATTTCCAGAATTGGATTCCGATGAGCCGATCACAAAATCGCTCGTCAAGTGGAGCCGTGGGGCCCACGATACACAATTTTGTCAACGTTCTCAGAATCGAACCAAACTTGGGTCACAGGACCAGCGTATTGCTACGAGTTTGATGGCGCAAGTTTTATTTTGATACGACGTGTGTACACGAAGTTACAACACGTTCCAGAACAGGACCGATACGGGGCGTTGTCGACGAATACACGTTGATTCCGGTGTGCACGCACATCCAAATCAACTTTCATGAAATCCCACACGTCCGTATTAACGGCGCGCACCTTTCGCTGAAGTCCGCACACGACCAAGTTGTCCCGTTTAGCGGGGCGCACTCAGTTCCGGGGAAAAATGGGGTATTAATTTTCCTGATTTTGGGTCGCAGTTTACGATCGCCACAGGACGCGACACACAGAGCGAGTTGCACGGATATCGAGAGGGTCATGCAGGGTTCGCGTCACAGCAGACGGAACGAAAAATGGGGCAGCGAGGAGAGAGAAATGGTCACCTAAACAGGGCTCCGCAGAAGACTGAAACGTGCGCTTCGCGAGGCGGCTAGGGCTAGGGTTTTCACCGGAGGCGCCCGGAGGAAGGCAGAGGCGGCTGTGGGGAGGCGTCGTCGACCGGAGGAGGAGCAGGGTAGGGGCTCTGGCGGAGCTGGCGGAGCTCGTCGGCGGGGAGGCGAGGGGGTTAGTCGAGGGGAGAGGGTGGTGGCGGAGCGGGGGCGTGGCCGGTGGTTGGAGGCGGTGGCTGGAAGATCTGGCGGTGGCGGAGGGCTGGGGACGACGGGGTATAAATAGGGCAGTGGAGAGGGAGAGGGAGCCGAGCGAGGCGGGGGGCGTGGCCGGGCGAGGCAGGGTCATGGCCGGGAGACGCTGGCGGGGCGGGGACGTGGCTGGGCGATGCGGGCGGGATAGCCAAAAATTATGGGGAGCGGGGTTTGTGCGGGTGAGGGTGAGCGGGTCGGGTCGGGTCGGGTCAGGTTTGGATCGGGTTGGGTAGGACCCGACCCGTTAGGGTTAGGGTTGGGTTTAGTCGGTCCGGTTCGGTTGGACCGGGTTCAGTCCGGTCTGAGCCCGGTTCAGCCCGGTTTATTTTGGTTTTATTTAAAATTTTGGTTTTTATGTCTTTAAAAATGGTTCTGGGGTCATTTAAATTCCAGGAAAATTACCCTATGTCTAATATTTTATTTTACACCCAAAAATATTATTTTTATAATATTTTAATATTTATTAAAAATATTTAAATTTATTTAATTTCGAAATACCTAGATTTTAATTAGTGAAAAATCACATAAAGCACCAGAAAAATTCTGAAAATTTATTTAAAAAAATCCTAAAAAATAAGGGAGTTTTCACTCCTTGGGTGATTTGGTGCAAGCATACCTCATATGGCCCACCTCCCTGCAGTTGTAACACTGCCGGGGGTCTCCCTTAGGTCCTGTGCTGCCTGAATTGGCAATCGCCAGTGCTGCTTTCACTTCAGGAGGACCATATGTCCCTGCATGTAGCTTGATATGAGTCTCCTCCTGGATCGTGGCTGAGATAGACTCCTCAAGTGTATGAATCTTCAGTTGGGTTAGAAGTAGTGCTATCCTCTGAGAAAATACTGCGGCCAGCCCCTTAAGAAATTTTATCGTCCTCTCCTGCAGACATATCTGTTTCTCCTTATACTTTGGGTCCTCGCAGCTCGTCCGATCCGAGAACTGATCATAATCCAACCACAGACACTCCAACTCCGTGGCATACTCCTGTACCGTCTTCTCTCCCTATACGGTGTCGTCGATCTCTCCCTTGATCTGGAAAGCTCTCAAGTTATTTTCTATACCATCGTAAGTTCTCCTCAACTTCTCCCATACGTCTTTCACCATCTCAAGGTCATCCACTGTGGCGGAGATCGAATGGACTAAAGAATTGAGGAGCCAAATGTATACCACCATATGAGTGGACTTCCATTCGTCGCGTCCTGCCGAGCCCTCATCCTGCTCTGTCTTCTCTCCTGACAAGAAACCCTCCAGGTTCTTCCCTTTCGAGGGTTTTCCTCACCCATCATGACCAACTTAAGTAGGTGGTCGGTCCATCAAACTTCAGATCGATGGATGAAAGCTCCAACTTTGCCAATGTTCGTGTTGCGCTCTCATCAGCCGATATTTTTATCAGCTTCATCAACTTTGCGACCTCCGTAGAGTCCAACTTCTTGATGATCTCCTCCATCGATCCTCCTCTTCTCCGATCACCTCACACCCGTCCCACGATTCATGTTCGCCCTCTTCGTCCTCTCCTAGATCCGATCATGTCTCTCCCCCATCAGATCTAGGCCTTCGATACATCTTGAACGATCCGCGGGAGACGACAGAAACCCCGGCAGAAGGCTCTATGGGAGTCGCGGCTTTGCGGTGTTAGTGGCGGGCGAGCGGCGACGGTGATAGCGGGCGAACGGTGCGACAGCGGTACGGTATTGACTATGATGAGACCTTTGTACTAGTGACGAAGATGAGCACCGTCAAGACCCTGATTTCTTTGGCAGCGAATGGTGGATGGAAGCTACACCAACTGGATATGAAGAATATGTTTCTTCATGGGGATACAGTAGAGAAAGTGTACATGGAGATGCCACCAGGATTCTGCAGCGATAAGACAGTGGGCAATGTCTGCAGGTTGAAGAAGTCCCTCTATGGACTGAAGCAGTCTCCTCGAGTGTGGTTTGACAGATTCAGGAGGACGATAAAAGGAATGAGATATCAGCAGATCAATGTTAATCATACTGTATTCTTTCGTCGAAGTGGAGGCCACATCACCATGCTTGCGGTGTATGTGGACGATACGATTATCACAGGAGATGATGAGCAGGAGATTGTCCGACTCAAAGGAAAGCTTGGTAAGGAGTTCAAGGTAAAGGACCTTGGCCTTCTTCGGTACTTCCTTGGGATTGAGATTGCTCGAGAAGTAGAGGGTATTGTTCTTTCTCAGAGAAATTATGCGTTGGACCTTCTCACAGAGACAGGGATGTTGGGATACAAACCTGCAACGATGCCGATCAACCAGGGCTTTAAGCTATCTGCTGAGGCTGGAGAACCAGTTGACCGAGACAGATACCAGAGACTGGTGGACAAGTTAATCTATTTGAGCCACACATGTCCTGATATCTGCTTTACAGTGAGTATGGTGAGCCGCTACATGCATGACCCAAGGAAGGGTCATATGGACGGAGTATACCAGATTCAGAGATACTTGAAGGGTGCCCACGGAAAGAGGTTGATATTCAGGAAGAATGATCACTTGAGCATCGAGGACTACTGTGACTCTGACTGTGCTAGTTATACTAATGACAAAAGGTCTACCTCGGGCTATTGCATATTTGTAGGAGGCAACTTGGTCTCTTGGAGGAGTAAGAAGCAGTCGGTGGTGGCCAGATCGACAGCTGAAGCAGGGTACTGAGCTATGGCCTTGGGAGTTATAGAGCTACTATGGATGAAGAGTATGCTGATGGAGCTGAACCTGGATCAAGGAGCCAAGATGAAGCTGTGGTGTGACAACCAGTCAGCCATCAATATCGCTAATAATCCAGTACAGCATGACAGGACCAAACACATCGAGATTGATAAGTTCTTCATCAAGAAAAAGTTGGACCGTAGACTACTGGAGCTAGGTCATGTTTCAACCAAGGAGCAAGTAGCAGACAGTATGACCAAGGTACTTAGCTCTGCAGATATGATTAGAGGATGTGACAAGATGGGCTTAGTGAATATCTTTCGCCCATCTTGAGGATGAGTATTGGTATATTAGAATATTCTTGGTATATTTGTTGGTATATTAGAATATTCTTGGTATATTTGTTGGGATATTAGAATATTCTACAGGAGATTTTAATGGGATATTAATGTAAGATGAATGGTTGTAAGGCTATAAATATCCAAGCGATTATTAATAAAATATATAACAATTACTCCAAAATATTCTATATTATATATTGCATGAGCCTTTATATAAACACTTGCATGAATTAGGGTTTTCATATGGAAATCTATATATGGAAGCCAAAAATATTTATGTAAATCTAATTACATTCAATCATATATTTAATGGAAATTAAATCATAAATTAGCTTGGAAATCTAATTATATAGAAATTTAATATATGAAAGATCTAATCATAAATATATAATTAAAGTCAAAGATGAAAATCCAATATAATATTTGCTTATCATAAATGTTCCAATACACGACGCTCGATGCACTTTTTGAGCTTTTTTGACACACGGATGGCGCTCGTCGCACTCTAACAAATCTTTTCCTTCAAAACTATTTGGAGGGGGTCGTCATCCCGACGATCCGCTTGCAGTACTCAAACTTTTTCCTTGGAAGAATCTTTATGAACATGTCTGCTCCATTGTCATCTGTATGAATCTTCTCAAGTGTCGCTTCCTTTTTTTCTACAACATCCCGTATCCAATGATATCGGGTCTCAATGTGCTTGGACCGGCTATAAAATATCTGATTTTTCACAAGGTGAATAGCACTCTGACTATTGCAAAGCAAAGGATACTGCTCTTGCTTTAGCCTAATTTTCTGCAACAGTTTCTTCATCCACAGCAACTCCTTGCAAGCCTCCGTCATCGCAATATACTCTGCCTCTGTCGTCGACAAGGCAATACACTTCTGTAACCACGACTACCACGATACTACTCCACCAGTAAACATCATCAGATAGCCCAAAATTAATCGTCTTGTGTCTACATCACCAGCCATATCAGCGTCGGTATAGCTAACCAGCTTTGGCTCATCACCACCAAAAGAAAGTCTCTAATCGACAGTGCCCTGAAGATATCATAGAATTCACTTGACCGTACTCCAATGTATCCTTCCAGGATTGGAAGTATACCTGCTAACTGTGCCAACTGCGTGAGCGATGTCTGGCCTCGTACACACCATAGCATACATATGACTCCCTACAGCTGAGGTATATGGAACCCGCTACATATCTTCCTTCTCATCCTCGGTAGATAGACACTGCTCATTAGTGAACTTAAAGTGAGCCGCAAGGGGGTTACTTACTTTCTTCAATTCGTCAATCCTGAAACGCTAAAGTACATGGTGAATATATGTCTTTTGGGACAAGTGTAGCAGCTTGGACTCTCTCTCTCTCAGCTGATCTTCATCCCAAGAATAGTCTTCGTTGTGCCCAAATCATTCATAGAGAAGGTCGCGCCAAGTTGGCACTTCAACTCCGCTATTCTAGTGGCATTCTGACCCACCACTAGCATATCATCAACATAGAGCAGTAAAATAATAAAATTATCATTGGCAAAGTATCTCACAAATACACAGTGGTCCGACGTCGTCCGTGCGTAACCATGTTCTCCCATAAATGACTCGAACTTTTCTGTACCACTGTCTCGGAGCCTACTTCAGACCATAAAAGATCTTCCTCAACTGGCAGACCAAGTATGACTTGCCCTTCTCACAGAATCCCTCTGGCTGCTCCATGTATAACTCCTCATCAAGATAAAACTGGCTGTCAATGCTAGCACCACCCGAATAGACGACTGCTTGACGACTGGCAAAAAGATCTCATCATAATCTACCCATTTTTGCTGACTGTAGCCTTTAACTACTAGCCTCAATTTGTATCGAGGGTGACTAGTTGGCCTCCAAGGAACTCATCTCCTCCTGCATGGCCTCCATCCACTCCTGCCTGTGTTCGTCTTCCATAGCCTCTGTAAAACTTTCGGGTTCTCCCCGTCAGTCAGTAGCATATACTCACTCGGTGAGTATCTCGTAGATGGTCGACGCACTCTATCGCTCCTTCTCAATAGAACCACTGGTGCTGGATGTATACCAACATCCTTCTCCTCAGGAACTGCCTCCTCGACATACTCATCCTCCTGAAGATTACCCTGACCACTATCAGTAGGCTGATGATCAAGGTTGGGAGCAACTTCATGTACTAGCTCCCCCATAATTGGATCCTCTACGATGTCCTCTAAAAATTGCTCAAAATAAAATAACTCTAACTCAGAAAATTCCTCAGCCTCAGAAGGCATCTCAGAATCCTGAGTGTTGGTCATGGTCTGATCCTCGACGAATACCACGTCCCTGTTTCTGTAGAGCTTTTTTCTACTGGATCGTAGAGTCTATAGCCAAATTCATCATGACCGTAACCGACAAAGACGCACCGTCTCGTCTTTGTCTCAAGTTTGGATCTCTCGTCCTTCGGTACATTCATGAAGGCCTTGCAACCAAACACTCATAGGTGATTGTATGACGGTTCTTTGTCGTACCACACTTTGTCAGGCACATCATCTGCAAAGGAGCACTAGGAGATAAATTAATAATATAATCAGTTGTGTAAAGAGCCTCACCCGAATAGCTGCCTGATAAGTTTGCTTCTGACAATAAATACCGTACCCTCTCCATCAGCGTCTTGTTAATCCACTCCGCTACACTATTGAGCTGATGTCATAACCTATTTTTAATATAATTCTTAAAATAAATATTATTTAGTTAATATTTATTTTAAATTTTATTATTAGTATTAGTTTGCATTTCAGTCCTCAAGAAACCATATCAATTACCTAAACTTGGAAATTTTGCAATGGAATCCTTAAGAAAATTATTACTATTACAAAATTTTCCCATTCACCTAATTTGCTAGGTGTCGCTTGGCTGAGTAAGAAAGGGTTAAGTGGCAAGAGAAGGGGATGACTCAGCCCCAAAATACCATCATTTGGTTTATATGTACATGGGGAATGAGGGAGACCTGGAGTATATGGAGAAGGGGGTTCGGTTCCTTCTCTTCCTCACTCACTTCTCCTTCTTCCTCTCTTCCACTCTAGCTGCTGTTACTTGCTGCTACTGTGACTACTGCTTGCTGCTGCTATGGCGGCTGCTGCTGCGGTACTGCCGGCCACACCCCCGGTCAACCACCTTCCGTCGACGGTTCCTCCACACTCCTTCTTTTATCTTCTTTTTAAACCTAGGTATATATCTTTTCCCAATTTCTTCCAATTGGATTCAATTTGGAAACCTATACTAAGACCCTATGTGTACGTATTCTATATTCTGAAATTTTAGGAAGGGATTAAGAAAAGATCAAGAATTTATTCCAAATCAAAGCACTCAAATCAAGACAAGCCCTTTTCTTGTCTCCATCTTCCAAAATCCCTTAATTTTAAATACATGTGCATAACTTGTTTAATAAAAAATTTCTTGCATAGATTTGAGCTTGAAATATTGTACTTGTGATTGTTGTGCTTATTTTGGTATTTCAACTTAGGTTATGTAAGTTTTGAATGTGGGAATGGATGATATTGGACCTGTGAATTTGTGAGTGTGTATGTTACATAAATAAGTATATGTTTTAAGGGGGTTTGTCTTTTAGAAGTTTTTAAATTTTGAACCTTGATATGATAGTATTTATAAGTAGTTTAACATGTACCAAGGTGTTTAACAAAAATTATGGAGATATATGAATTTTGTATGAATGTTTATCCATGGTGATATATATATATATATATATATATATATATATATATATATATATATATATATATATATATATATATATATATATATATATATGGAAAAAAGGGATATGAGCCATAGGCTCATATTCTTACATGAGCCAATGCACATGTGGACCAATAGGAATGGAGTATACTAGTGCACATGGATATACATGGGATGTAGGAATTCATTCATATTGGTCCACATGTGCATGGCTCATATAGGAATATGAGCCTATGGCTCATATCCCGTTTACCCTATATATATATATATATATATATATATATATATATATATATATATATATATATATATATATATTTGAGTTATCTCAAAAAGAAAAGTTATGAAGGTTTCAAAATTATATAAAATATCTACTTGCTTTTGATATAGAAGGTGAAAACCGATAGGATTACACAATGACTATTGATTTAAATGCTAGAATACTTGATATATGTTACTACTCATATTTATATTAGTTTCATATAAATTTAACTTAATAGATACTTGCATGTATTATAGAGTGTATACCTACTAGTATGTTCTCTAATAATTTTTCAATTAATCAAATTAGAGTTGAAAATCATATTCTTTGGGGATGATGTTATACAATATGGCCTCTGATGCCTTGTATAGATTATACTATGTTAGGCCGAGCTTAGAAAATTGTTACTATCCAATTCTAGAAAATATGATTTTTTATTATTATTTTATTTTGGTAAATTGTGTAATGATCATAATTAATTGTATTTATATTTAATTGTTGATTGTATTAATTTTTATTGTTTGTTTTAGGGTTTTGGCTAGTCTGGACCCATGTCAGACCTTAGTGGACCCATGTCAGACCCAATCAACACCCTTGTCAGACTTATTTATGGGTTTAGAATAGTTATTATATTTTTATTTAGTTAGTTGGGTCATTTTGGTTTAGTTAGAATGTGTTTAGTGAACCCTAAACCTAAACCTTAGTTGCATGACTAAAGAGATAGGGCACTTTAGTCATTTTGCTTTATGTAAACCTATTTCTATATGTGTGGCCGGCCCCCTAACCCTAATTCCTTCTTCTGGCCGAAACTTTCCCCCATCCTATTTCATTCTTCTTCTTCTTCTTCTCCACTCTCCACTCTTTTCTTCTTCCTTCTTCCAAGTTTCAAGTAAGTACATCATCTTTCTTCTCTTCCTTCTTCTATTCTTCCATTGATATAAATCCTAACCCTTTACTTTTTTTTAACCTAGGTGTGTAGAGCCTAGACTTAGTGTAGAGGCTTGGCTTGGAGGCTTGGAGGCTTGAGGGTGGTGATTTCAAGGATTTTGGAGACTTTGGCCTTGGGATTCCAATCCCAAGAGGTAAACCCTAACTTTTCTCTTAGTGATTACTCTTATATAGTGTAATTAGTAGTTTAGAACCTTCCTAGACCTTAAGGCTACCCGTGGGAGAAAGTTAGAACTTGTTTGGTTGTGTTTGGAGACTTTGACATTAGGTTTTGTGTCAATTTTGGATAAAATCCGAGATTGGCCCAATTTTTGGTGATGTCCTAGGTTAGACGGACCTAAGTAGACGTGCTTGAGTGTCTTGAGGGTAAG
>JAYESA010000016.1:15255601-15260601 GCA_036927795.1 Iris macrosiphon
AATAATACAAAGAGGTGGAATGAAAAAGAAAGCATTAAAATTACCCAGAGTTGACTTTTTGGACCCCGGGTTGATTTTTTGATCCAAATTTTACCGGTTTGACCCGTTCGACCTAGAATAACCCTAGAAGCTTGTTTTACTTATTTTATATCAGTTTAACTCTTTAGAACCCTGTTTAACCTTGCTTTTCGTAATAGGTTCTTGTGACGCCAGTCCGAATCTCGATCCTCACCAGTTGCTCAGGACGTTAGGTAAGTACCAACCTCTGATCGTTTCAATTTTATGATAGCGTATATATCACCTGTTCTAGAACTGTAATACTTGATTTCTGACACATTATTTCACGAGCTGGTACTAGTTGGATCCTGTCATGAGATGTTATCCCCCTTACCGTGTTCAGCGGGTACTCTATCACGTGTATTTCATCATGTGCTTCGGGTATTGATTCTCATGTGCTATCATGTGCTTCGTGTGCTCTCGCCTTTCATGTGCATGAGTTATTTATCATGTATGTAGCGTGTCGTGGTTGGATCCAAGTGTATTAGTGGGGGAGGGGAGTAGGAGTTGGTTATGTGATCAAAGCCAAACAGTATTCATGTGTATGTCGGTTATGCAACTCGCGCATAATGGAGTTATCGTAGATTATTCATGTGCAACCTAAGCCGATCACATAACGAACTTGTGCTCAAGGCACTTAGCTAGTATTCCTATTTTCTCACATGCAGTTACTTCTCTACTACTTGTATTGTTCCCTAGTTTTATATTGTAGTTACTTTATCTGTTCCACCATGTATTTACTTTCCTGTGCATCTTGTATACTTTTCTATTGCTAGTATACACCTTACTATATATTTGGAGTTGCTTTCAGAGTTATGTACTTTGCTCCAGTCCTGACTGGGCATATTTTTTCCAGAGGATCCTGAGGATTTTTGCCCGACCTTCTACGGGCCAGGTGTCGAAGAGTGTTGCGACCCTGTTTTTGAGGAGGAGCCCGTCGAGGAGACGCCTAGCGCCTTAGCGTAGCTAGGTGGGTTTCACTGGGTTGCTTCCAGTTGGTTATTGGATGACTGTATTTATTATTTTGCTGTTGTAAGATATTGTAGACTTTAGTCTTGGACTGTATATTTGGATATTGTACTTGCTCTCTTTGGTTCTTTGTTTTGTTGTGATATCTTATCGTGCTTTTACTCTTCCCCTAGTTATTGTGATTAAGATTATATATATTGTGTGGTTGTCCTCCTTTTGGAGAGGTTATATTGATAGGTTTTGTGAGTTATAGATATTGTGACCTAGAACGGACCTAGACAACGTTCTACCGTCGATTCTGCTGCGTAGGCTGGACGTACCCACGACTTATACCCGATTTTTTGGGTGCGGGTCGTGACATATTTTTGGTGGTGGCCCATGCAGGTCTAGTATGTAGGTCGTAGTTTACAGGTCAGATTTCTAGGTCTACCTGCGATAGGATTTAGGATATAGGCTGAGAGAGAGTGTGCTCAATCACAACTAGGACCCTTCCTAATTTTTGTTATCTTTAATTTTTCTGAAATTGGTTTCTTTTGCAATATTACTGTTCTTCCTTGATGATATCGTATCTTGCACCATTGGTGATGTGATCTCAGGTTCTGTTCTTCTTGATTCTATTCTAGCACTTGCTTTATTTGATTATGGTGCTTCCCATAGCTTTGTGTCTATATCTTTTGTTGTTAGACATCATCTTTTTGCTGAACCTTTAGCTAGACTCTGCAAGATCATGGCCGGGGGTGGCATCATCCTAGTTAGTGATGTCTGCAGAGATCGGAGAGTTACCTTGGGAGGCCGGGAGTTGTGTGTGCCTACTCGTAATGCCACTTTCGAGCTACGATATTGTACTTGGGATGGATTGGTTGAGTATGCACTGTGCTAGTATAGATTATCGTGGAGGAAGAGTGTTGTTTAGTCCGCCGGGAGAGCCAGAGTTTGAGTTTGCCAGAGGAACAGCAGAGCAGAGCGAGGGAGTCTTCTGCGGAGCCCTGGTGGTAGAGCAAAGGTTGCTACATCCACTGATAGCGGAGTTCATGAATGTCTTTTTGGAGGAGTTAACAGGGTTATCTCCGGACAGAGATATGGAGTTCTCTATAGACTTGGTGCCAAGCACGGAGCCGATATCCCAGCATGTCTATAGAGTCAGCAACAGTGAGCTGATAGAGTTGAAGAAGCAGGTGGATGAGCTTCAGGACAAAGGATTTATCAGATCTAGTTCTTCTCCATGGGGTGCTTCGATACTTTTTATGCCGAAGAAGGATGGGTCGATACGGATGTGTATCGACTACAGGGCTCTGAACAACCTCACAATCAAGAACAAGTATCTACTGCCGCATATTGATGATCCTTTTGATCAGTTGAGCAGAGCGATGGTGTTTTCTAGGATTGATCTGAGGACAGGCTACCATCAGGTGAAGGTCAGAAGGGAGGATATTCCGAAGACAGCTTTTTGGACCAGGTATGGACAGTATGAGTTCATGGTGATGCCGTTTGGGTTGACTAATGTCCCGACAGTGTCCATGAATATGATAAACCAGGTGTTCCATCAGCATCTGGACAGGTTCGTGGTGGTGTTTATAGATGACATCTTGGTGTATCGAAGACCCCAGAGGAGCATGAGGAGCATTTGAGGATAGTGCTGGAGACTCTCAAAAAGGAGAAGCTTTATGGAAAGCTTTTGAAGTACGAGTTCTTCCTTGACAAGGTTGAATTCATTGGTCATGTGGTGATAGGAGAAGGGATCTCGGTGGATCCGAGGAAGATCATGGCAGTTGAGGCATGGAGTGCTTCGAGTTCAGTAGCAGAGGTCAGGAGTTTCCTTGGGCTGGCAGGTTACTACAGGAGATTTATTCAAGATTTTTTTCGGATTGCAGAGCCGTTGTCTAGGCTAACCCTGAAGGACATAGAGTTTGTTTGGTCAGAGGAGTGCCAGATCGCCTTTGATGAGCTGAAGAGGAGGTTGACGACAGCTCCAATATTGACGTTGTCATCAGGGTCTGGAGGATTTACTATCTATAGTGATGCATCGGGGAAGGGACTGTGTTGTGTATTGTAGCAGAATGGGAGGGTGATTGCCTATGCTTCCAGGCAATTACGTTCTCATGAGAAGAACTACCCTACCTACGATTTCGAGTTGACGGCGGTCATCTTTGCTCTGAAGTTATGGAAATACTATTTATACGGAGAGCATATGGAGATCTTCACTGACCACAAGAGCTTAAAGTATGTGTTTACCCAAAAAGAGCTGAACATGATACAGAGGAGATGGTTGGAGTTGATGAAAGACTTTGACATATTATTGTAGTACCATCCAGGGAAGGCGAACGTAGTTACAGATGCACTGAGCAGGTATCCGGTAGCTATGTGCCTGACTACAGATCGTTATCTTTTGGCAGATCTAGAGAGCTTGGGCATTGAGGTGATAGTGCATGGAGTTGAGATGCAGATGTGGGGACTGTAGATTCAGTCAGAGTTGGTAGACCGAATCAGGCCTATACTGTTTGAGGATGAGTCCCTGAGGAGCATCAGGACGCAGGTTCAGATTGGATTATCAGATGACTTCACCATTGCTGATGATGGTTCATTGCGGCACGGTACCAGGTTGTGTGTGCCGAGTGGGTCTTCAAGAGGCACATCGATCCCAGTACTCTATGCATCCAGGTGCCAATAAGATGTATAGAGATCTGAGAGAGCATGTATGGTGGTACGGAATGAAGCGGGAGGTAGCGCGCTTCGTATTCCGATGCTTAGTGTGCCAGCAGGTAAAGGCGGAGAGGCAGAGGCCAGGAGGGTTGCTCCAGCTGTTACCCATTCCGGAGTAAAATTGGGAGCATGTGACCATAGATTTTGTTTCTTGACTTCCCCGTTCTCCAGAAGGGAAGGATACGATTTGGGTCATCGTAGACAGGTTGACCAAATCGGCCCACTTTCTACCATTCAAAGTGGGTACGTCTACGGAGAGACTAGCAGAGATGTATGTGCATCAGATAGTCAGACTGCATAGAGTTCCTGTGAGCATAGTATCAAACTGGGACAGTCGCTTTACTTCATATTTTTGGAGGAGTCTGCAGGCTACTTGGGCACCCAGCTTAAGTTTAGTACTGTATATCACCCACAGACAGACGGTCAGTCAAAGAGGACCATTCAGACACTTGAGGACATGCTTCGTACTTGTGTTCTGGATTTAAAAGGCTCTTGGAAGGATCACTTGCACTTGGTAGAGTTTGCTTACAACAACAACTACCAAGCTAGTATCGAGATATCACCATTCGAGGCATTGTATGGACGGAGGTGTCATACTCCGTTATCATGGGATGATGTAGACGAAAGAGCTTTGCTTGGCCCGGAGATGGTGGTTGATGCGACGGAGAAGGTCAAGCTCATTAGAGATAGACTTCGGGTGGCGCATGACAGGCAGCGGCATTGGGCCGATAGCTACCGGAGACCTTTTGGAGTTTGAGGTATAGCTTAGAATTTAATTTTGTTCTTGTGTTTGCTTGTGATTGCTTATTTTAGATTAAGTGCTGAGACCTTGTTTGTGCTAGGTTAGTGATCTGGTATTTCTGAGGATTTCTCCGATACGGGACACTATTCGCTTCGGTGGACGCGGAAAGCTTAGCCCACGTTTCGTCGGACCCTTCAGCATCCTTGAGAGGGTCGGCGCTATGGCGTATAGGCTAGATTTTCTGCCTACGCTAGAGGGAGTTCATGATATGTTTCACGTGTCACAGTTGAGACGGTATATGGCGGATCCCAATCACGTATTGGATCACTCAGAGATCGTGGTGGGCCCTACTCTTAGCTATCCAGAGCAGCCGGTGGAGATTCTGGATCGACGGAAGAAGGTATCGAGGAACCAGACTATTTTCTTAGTTTGCGTCGCATGGAGGCATCACTCTCCAGGTGAGTCGACCTGGGAGAGGGAGGATGAAATGTGCGAGCGATACCCTTATATTTTTGAGCCCTGAGGTATGGTT